>JAJOOR010001109.1:0-39086 GCA_036250505.1 Solanum acaule
AGGTGTCCTTTGGGTAAATGGTTTTGCAAATAGCTGGTTTAAGTTAGCATTTTTATGTTGTTTATCGCTAACTTGTTTGCTCGTACCTGCAGCTGTATTTAAACAAACGTTATGGGTTTTAAGGAGTTTCCCATCGTCTCCTTTTAGCTCTGGATTTTTTTCGTCTCAGGGAGATTTGGTTCTTTTCCCAATTATTTTAACTCAATACTACGTCATTTTGCCTTCTACCCAAAGCCCTATGTAATGATTTTAAACCCCAAATCACCCAAAATCAATTAATTCTCTTAAATTTCCAAAAGTAGATCAAGCTCCTCCTCTCAAATATTTCTCCCTCTAAAGGAAGAAGAAGAAGTCAAGTTACGATTTCAAGATCAAGCCTCCAATTCACCAAATTGCTTAAGGGCTTTGAACTCCAAGCTATGCTAGTATTCACCTATGGATTCCTTTCCTCCATAGGGTTCTTAAATTTTCCAATTTTGTAAAGCTAGATTCCCCAATCAAGTTAGGGTTTTCTTCAATTTCCATGGATTTTTTTCAATGTTGATTCAATTGATTGCTTTATGTTTTTATATGCATGAATTGAAGTAATTTCATGTTTTTAAGTTGATTCCCCATGAACCTATGCATAACTCATGTTTTCTAAGCTATGGTGATATAATGTGTGTCTTGAACTATCAGAGATAAATTTATGAAAATATGCATGTCTTCTCTTTATGAAATTGGTCAAAATGAATTTGAAGATGCTTTAACTTCGAAAATATGACGAAGCTTATAAATTATTGTAAAATGCATGTTTTATGAAAGTAATGCTTATGACTTGGCCACATGACATGAACCACATCTAGACTTGCCCTCATTGCTTTTTGGGCTATTTTCCTAAATTAGGTCTTGATTAGTATGGTATTCGGATATGCCATCAATGATTATAGATCACAATTTAAAATTATTTCCATTAGTAGCAGGGCATCTCTAGCATGAAGTGAATGGCTATGGGCCTTAAAAGATATTATTAAATGATCATGGATGGTGAAAGGTTTTCTCACGCATGGTCTAAGGAGCTATCCTATGTTAAGACAAGCGGTGACTACCTATGTCTCTTAATGATAAGACAAGTTATGATTAATAACTATTCAATGGGATTTATGCTTAGCACCGAGTGGACAAGTGGCGACCACCCATGTCCCATAACTATGTGCCTCCATAGGATGATTGTCTTAGTTAGACATTAGCTAGTGGATCCACGTAAGCTAGAAGTTCATGGTTCTACCTTGTCAAGTAGGACACTCTATTTTTGGTGTGGGAGCAGTACACCGGATTCCATGTTATAGCTCACATGGTCTCTATGTCGGTTAGGCTACTTCCCATAATAATACTGAACTAAGGTTACTTCAAGAAGTATTTCACATATATTCAAAGATGACTTTACTTGCATTCACCATGATTACGATTTATTTTTTCTAATCCTCTTATCTCATGTATTGATTGGTCTTGGTATATCACTTAAATGTCCTTTTAGCATGATTTCATAACTTTTATGCATTTCTATCATACTTGGTATATTTTTGTACTAACACATACTGTTGCCTACATTGTTTCTCAAATGTAGGGTCCGATGTTCCGGTACCTCATCTTCGTGGCTAGGGATCTATTAGTAGAAGTTTAAAGATTGGTGAGTCCTCATGTTCCGAGGACCAAACCTTTAGTTTATATTGTATTTACATTTCAATTTTGAACTTGATGTACGGGTATGTCTCCATCTCTCCTTTGTATTAGATGGCTTTGAGACATTGTTAGACTTCTTCTTCATTCTATAAAACTCTTTTATGATATAAATTGTCTTTTAAATATCTTGATTTCTATTATCTTGTATGATATATGCTAAGTGGCTGGTATGGAGCCTCTCGGGGTCTTATACGCCATGTTTCACCTAGGGTCTACCTTGGGGCGTGATAGCTTTGTATTGAGTTGAATTAAGGTAAGTATTCTTCTAGCCTTATTAGTTCAGTTAATTATACATTCATCTATATTATATATTTGTGCATTCAATGTACAAATGTCATTCGACTTGCATCTTTTCTTATGCAGATATAGGTATTCAGGATCATCAACATGCATTTAGTTGAGATCACTTTGTGCTTCAGTGAGCCTCCTTGCTTTCTGAAAGATTTCACATTTATTTTCATGTTATTGTTGAGTTTTTGTGGGTCTTGTCCCGACATCTATCATAGTATTGGAGTCTTCATAGGTAGTTAGATTTGAGAAGTTTCTCAATACCTTCTTTCCTTTAAAGACTGTTTTGCAAATTACTACTTTTATTGCTAATGAGTATTTTTCAGACATTCATATTAAGTTTATGTTGAGATAAATTTATGTTTTAAGCCTATTTTCGTTTTAGTGAGTTTTCCGCTAAGTAGTCAGCCAGGCCAAAAGTTTTCTTGGGGATTAGAAATGGTTCTCGAGTGTCATCCATGAACATGGGGTAGGCTCGAGGCGTGACAGATTTACTAAAAGGCCTTCTTGAGGTAGGTGAGGAGTCGTCCGTCTTACGGTACAATCCTATCTACGTTGACTACATAGTTTATAGGGGTTGTGAGTTGTTAGAACTCCCCCCACATCGGTGCTCAATAATACTCCCAATATATATATATATATATATATATATGCATGTAAAATACTCAGTGGGTTGCGATAATTACTCAAAGGGCCTCTTTATGAGGTAACTTAATTGTACTCAATCTTTCTGAAATACTCTAAAAACACTTTATATTTTTCTGAAAAATAGTACTCTCTTTTTAATGTGAAAAGCAATACCTTCTTTAAGGGGTAACTGAATTTCTCTTTGTCTGGTTGAAGTGCTTTTGAAAAATGTTTATGCTCTTTCTTTAGAATAGTAGTTCTTTTCCCAATGTGAAAATAGTAATTTTAGAACCATCCATTTTCCCTTAAACTCTTCTCAAAAGATACTTTAAAAATACTCTTGAACTCACATTAAAATTCCAAAACCAATGCATGAAATTAAATGCACAAAGGATTTCAATAAAAAATTCATCAACTAGGGTTCATGTGAAGTATAAGCATGAACAACAACTTAAGGATATCAATGCACATAATATTGCAATCTCATAATATAAGAATTTAGAATTTAGAATTCAGAACAAGAACATAACTCATATCAAGAATGTTATAAAACTGAGGGTTGAACTCAAGATTCAACTTGCTATTAATTGAATTGAGATGTAGGGCATGAGGACAATAGGTTATGGGCCTCATAACTCTTTATATTCTAAAAGTTATGGTTGTTTGAAGTTGACTGAAGTAGAATCTTATATCAAAACTTAATCGGTAAGGAATCTTTCAACTCAACTTTGTGTTAGGGGATTCTTGTGACCTTAATTCATATCTTTATTGATTCCCACACTAAATAATTGACCTTAACACCTAAGAAAAATTTAAGAGTCACCCGATACAATCTTATAAGTAAATGAAGAATTGTTCAGGTCTTAGATTAGAAATTTTTTGGGTGTTACAAGTAATCCTCTATTGTATATTTTCTATAAGTGATGCTTTGGTATGTTTTCAATTTATCATTTATTCGTACTGTGAGCACTATCGTGCCTCTTATATTTATATAATTTCTAAAGATTCCGACTGACCTATGATTCCTACTAAGTACCCCATTACTACACTTCTATATATATTATAATGCAATACATAGTACGAGCCAACCCTGTTCATTCCAGATCTCCCGAGGCCGTCGTTGTTGGATCATGGTAAACTCTTGGCTTTTGGATATTTACTAATTTACCTTTTTTATTGTGTTTGTATTTATTTTGATCAGACAAAAGTGTTGTATATATGTCACGACCCAAGGTAGCCCCTAGGCGTAACATGGTGTATAGGACCTTGAGAGGCCCCATACAAGCCACTTAACATACATAGACAAGATAACATAAATCAAGAGATTAAAATATAGTTTCATTATATAAGAGTCTTATAGAGAAAAGTGAAACATCTAAACATTGTCTCAAAGAAACATAGTACATAAAAGTTTATCGGGGCGTAGCCCGTACATAAAGTTCCAAATCTGAAAGTAAAGATGAAAAGGGAAATCAAGCTGGTCCTCGGGTGATGAGGACTCACCAATCTTCAATCTGCTATATGAGATCCCTAGCCACGAAATTGTGAATCTGTAAGATTGGACCCTATATTTGGGAAAAATGTAGGCAAGAATATGAGCTAGTACAAACATGTACCAAGTATGATAGCAATGCCTAAAACATTTCAAAACATACTTAAAAGAGATACCTTCATGAGACGCAATGACCAAGCTAAAACATGAGGTAAAGAGTTAGAAAACATGAGTCATAAAACATGGTCAATGCACACATTCATCATCTTAAACATGTATGAGTTATTTTCTTGCAGTAGCCTTAGTTCATCATAGCTTGCTTGTGGGAACTAGCCTTGACCGACATATAAGACCATGTGAGCTATTAATATGGAATCCGGTGTCTCCCACACCAAAAAGGGTAGTCCCACTTGCCAAGGTAAGGACCATGAACTTCTAGCTTATGTGGATCCACTAGCTAATGTCTTTCTAGACAATCCTATGTTGGCACATAGTTTATGGGACATAGGTAATCACCACTTGTCCACTCGGTACTAAGCTTAACTTCTACAGGATAGTTCTTGATCATATTCATTTTATCTTTTAAAGGAGCATGGGTAATCTCCTCTTGTTCTTACATAATGTGGCATGGGTAATCGCCTTTTGTCTTTCAATAGAGAGCATGTGTAATCACCTCTTTCCTCAACATTAGAATAGCTCTAACCAACAACCGATAAGGAAACTTTCAACTAACATTTTTGTTAGGAGATTCTAGTGACCTTAATTGATATCCAAATTCATTCACACACTAAAGAATTGACCTTTACACATATGGGCAATTTAAAAATCACCCAATACGACCTTATTCAAAAATGAATAATGGTTTGGGTCTTAACTTAGAAATTTTAGGGTGTTACAATATCTCCCCTTGGGACCATTCGTCCTCGAATGACGGTTAAATTGAGGGTGAAACGGAAATGAATTACTATCATTTATCTCTCTACTTCTAATCTTGTCTACTAATAAAGGTGGAATTGATTCATACCAAGAGTTTGGAACTGGACTCGAGCATGCTTGGCACAAAACTCACATACGATTTCAAGATTATAGGCCATGACATGAAACAAGTGTACCTAGGAATGAAGTAAGAATATGACTACTATTCTTTGAATGATATGACTGGTAGCTTTTACGCTTTACAACACTTCTCAACTATGCTCTCCTTTCTGATTACTACACTTAATTTGTAACACCTCAGAAACCAGACCTAGAAAAGTGCAGCAGAAATCACCTGAACTAGTGAACCAAGATAGGGTTCACGAACCATGATAGGGTCCACGCTCCGTTGTCCTGCCCGCGGACTTCAGCACCCTCTAGCAGAGGTGGCCCACGGGCTGTAGACCACTTCACGGGCTATACTAGTACCCGTGGTGGAGATTCAGAATTCCACAGGACGTGACATTAGAACACAGAGCCCTCCACAGGAGTGGTCTTGATGAAGGGCCGTGGGAGGGTTAAGAACCACGTCGACCTTTACGGTTCGTGGTCCTTCACATGGGCTGTGGTAGGGCTCGTGGTCGAAGCCCCCAGAACCAGCAGCTCCTGGACAAGGACCATGACCAGCTTGAAAGTCCGTGGTCCCTGTGACGATTCGTGATATGGCCTGCGGTCAGCCCCATCAGAATTTTAAGAAGGGTCATTTTGGTCTTTTCCCCTATGCGTTGGGGACCTAAACTACGTCGTTTAATCTCTAAACTACGCGGTTTTGGTCATTTTTACCCTAGAACCTAACCTAATCAGTCCTTCACCTAAATCAAAAGAAACTTAGAGTATAAATTAGAGAGAAAGTCGAGTAGTCCTTCAAGAAAATGAAGCAAGTTTTTCATCAATTCCAGGCCCAAAATCAAAAGATTTCTCTGTGGAATTCATCACCAGATATGTGTGATTTTACTAGTGGATTCCTTTCTCCCATTAGGTCCCTAGATTTTGGTCAAAATCTTGATTCCCTTGATATTATCTAGACGTAGGGTTTCTTGAATGATAGAAATTGTTGGGTTTTAGCTGTTAGAATGATCCAAATCAGATTATCATGTTTCTTAAGTTCTTGCATTAAATTCAGAACCCTAGTTATGTAGATTCTTTTAGTTCATGAATTACACATGCTAGGTTAGTTTATTCAGTTATACATGCTCCAATTACGAATGTTTCATTATCAGTACATATATTTTGCATTTTCAGCTAGCATGTCAGTATTTTGAGCTATCCAGTATTATAGAAAATTAGTCATAATATGTTATTTGCATAATCAGTTGGGAGTAGACTTAATAACGAGTTGGACTAGGGTCAATCACCCTCATAGTCCCACAACTACGTGCCCTCGTAGGTTTATAAGGCCCCTCTATGGGCATTACATTTTAGTGATCATGCCAGTCATGCCTCTATACCTCTGGTAGGGTATATTGGGTCCTCTCGATGTGGCGTATACATCGGACTCCACGTTTAGCTCACATGGTTTTATGTCGGTTATTAGTAGCTCCCATAGTCAGATTCTATTGCATTGACTAGGTTATTAGCTACGGTTTAGTATTCAGTTTCAGCATGTTATAAACTTGGTCATTGCATTCAGTTAGTTCATGTTCAGTATTTCTAGTATAGTATCATGCTTATCTTACATCATTGCTCAGTTATATGCTTTGTCCAGTTATGTATATTGTTTAGCTTTATTCTATCCTGCATGCTCAGTACCTTCCAAATATTGACGCATACTCTGGCTACATCTTCTCGTGATATAGGTTCAAGTCCTCAGCATCCAGATCGCGCATAGATCGGTTCCCGATATTCAGTTCAGCAACATCAGTTGTGAGTCCTCATTCTTCGAGGAAAGTTGACATGATTATCTTTCCACTTTCAGTATTTAGTTTCAATTTTGCTAGATTTAACTGGGGCATGTCCCAGCATCTCTAGTCTGTTAGAGGCTTTATTTCAGACATAGTTAGATTCAGTTTTAGCTTGGAGTTTGATATTTCATTTGTTATTAAACTCTCAGATTTTATATTCAGACTTAGAATAGGCATTCCCAGTCACTTTTAGTTTATATCATATTTAAACTTCCACACAGAATTATCTTATTTCAGTGATCATAGTACGCTTATGTTATTCCTACAGGGTTAGCTTGGGGTCACTCGTGATCCTAGGTTCCATGTCCACATCCTAGAGGTAGCTTTGGGGCGCGAAAAACTTGGTATCAGAGTATTAGGTCTAAGTGTCATAGGATGTCTAAAAAGCCGCACTAAGTAGAGTCCTTTTTATGGGTGTGAAGTGCACCACATCTAATAAGAGGGAGGCTACGAGGTGTTTTAGGAAAACATCACTTTCTTTCTATTCTTATCATGAGTGGGTATGATCTACCTTTCTAATCTCATAATTATGCATTTCAGATCATGCGTCCACGTAGAGCTTACGGAAGGAATGCCAGCTCCTCCAGTCACAGATCATAAAGTTTTGAATGCAGAGTTCAAAATGCTATTCAATTGTTGGCTTAGAGTGTGACTAACTAGAATAATCAGCAGGTTCCAGCTCCTACAAATGCTAGTGGTGGATCAGTGGTAGCCAGGGTTCGTGATTTTGTTAGGATGACTTCGCCTGAGTTTTTAGGGTCCTAAGTTGGAAAAGATCCCCAAAACATCATAGATGAGGTCAAAAAGATATTTGGAGTGATGCAAATGACTGGTAATGGTAGGGTTGAGTTGGCATCTTACCAGCTTAAGGATGTGGCTCACATTTGGTTCACTCAGTGGAAAGAAAATAGAAGTACAAATGCAGTTCCTATTACTTGGGAGTATTTTAGTAAAGCCTTTCTAGACAGGTTCTTCCCAAGAGAGTCGAGGGAGGCAAAAGTTCAGGAGTTCATGAATTTGAGGAAAGGTATCATGTCAATCCAAGAGTACGAACTCAAGTTCACCCAACTCTCCAAGTATACTCCTCACATGGTTCCTGATTCCAAGGCTTAAATGAACAAGTTTCTATATGGGGTATCCGACTTAGTGAAAACAGAGTGTAGAAATGCTATGTTGCTGGAAAAAATGAACATCTCTAGGCTCATGACTCATTCTCAGCAGGTTGAGGGAGATAAGCTTAGGGAATAGGCTAAGGAGAACTAAAAGGCTAGGACATGCAACTATGAGTATTCTCAATAGAAATCGAGTGGTGGAAATCGCTCGCAGGTTCAGCAAAAATCTTCAGCACCAACACCTTCATCAGCTAGTGCTCCATCCCTAGGTACCAATAGGACCAGAAAGGTAAGGCATCAGACTCTAAGTCTCAGGGGAGTGTTTCAGGTACTAGAACCTACCCAACTTGTCCTAAGTATGGTAAGAACCATCCAAGCTAGTGTCTTTTAAGAAAGGAAGGATGTTTTGGGTTTGGTCAGACTGGTCACATGTTGAGACATTTCTCTTCTTCTAAATAGGGTCAAGGAGGCAATAATGGTAGAGCTCAGTCTACAACTTCAGCATCACCAGCAGGTCACCTGACTCAGCGATCAATGCCAAAACAGGTTATATGCTCTTCAGGATCTCCAGGATCAGGAAGATTCTCCTGATGTTGTCCCTGGTACATTAAGAGTATTTAGTCTTGATGTTTATGCTTTGTTAGATCTAGGGGCTATTCTGTCCTTTGTAACTCCTTATATAGCAGTCAAATTCAATATTAATCCAGAAACTCTCTTAGAACCCTTCTAAGTCTCTACTCTAGTTGGTGACCCATTTATAGGTAGACAGGTATACATAAATTGCCCTATCACAGTCTCTCACAAAGTCGCCTCAGTAGACCGTGTAGAGTTAGAAATAGTAAACTTTGATATAATTCTAGGGATAGATTGGTTACATTTCTGTTATACCTCAGTCGATTGTATAACTATGATCGTTCGTTTCTAGTTTCTAGAAAAACTAATCCTAGAATGGAAGGGTAGTAGCTTAGCGCTTATGGGTCGATTTATTTCTTACCTTAAGGCCAGAAAGATGATTTCCAAGGGGTATATCTATAATCTAGTTCAGGTTAAGGATTCAAGGTCCAAAACCCCAACTCTTGAGTCAGTTCCTGTAGTAAATGAGTTCCCAGAAGTGTTTCAAGAAGATCTTCCCGGAGTTCCTCCCGAAAGGGAAATTGACTTCGGAATTGATCTCCTTCCAGACACCCAACCTATTTCTATTCCTCCTTACAGAATGGCTCCAGCTGAGCTTAAGGAATTGAAAGAGCAGTTGAAAGACATTCTAGATAAGGACTTCATCAGACCTATTATTTCTCCATGAGGTGCGCAAGTATTATTCGTAAAAAAGAAAGATGGTTCTCTCAGGATGTGCATTGACTATCGGCAGTTGAACAAAGTCACAATCAAGAATAAGTACCCTATCTCCAGGATTGATGAATTGTTTGACCAACCTCAGGGTGCTAGACATTTTTTGAAGATAGACCTCAGATTCGGTGATCATCATCTCAGAGTTAGAGATAGTGACATTCCAAAAATAGCCTTCAGAACTCAGTATGGTAATTATGAATTTGTAGTTATGTCATTTGGACTAACCAATGCTCCTGCAACATTCATGGATTTGATGAACACGGTGTTCAAGTAGTATTTGGACTTGTTTGTTATCGTCTTTATTGATGATATCCTCATTTACTCTAGGAATGAGGAAGAACATACGACTCATTTGAGAGTTGTTCTGCAAAATCTCAAAGATCGTCAGTTATTCGCTAAGTTTAGCAAATGTGAGTTTTGGTTGAAATCTGTTGATTTCCTTGGGCATATAGTATCTAGCGAAGGGATCTGAGTGGATTCTCAGAAAATAGAAGCACTGAAACAATGGCCCAGACCTACCTCTCCAATAGATATCAGAAGTTTCTTAGGTCTAGCTGGTTATTACAGAAGGTTTGTGGAAGGATTTTCATCCATAGCTTCTCCATTGACTAAGTTAACTCAGAAAAAGGTTAAGTTTCAGTGATCAGATGATTGTGAGAAAAGCTTCGCAGAGCTGAAGACTGTGTTGACTACATCTCCTATTTTGACTCTACTAGAGGGTTCAGACGGTTATGTTATCTATTGCGATGCATCCAGAGTCGGCCTAGGTTGTGTGATGATTCAGCGAGGTAAGGTTATAGCTTATGCTTCTAGGCAGCTTAAGGTGTATGAGAAATATTATCCAATTCATGACCTCGATCTTGCAGCAATGGTGTTTGCACTTAAGATTTGGAGACAATACTTATATGGTGTTCACATAGATGTGTTCATAGACCATGAAAGCCTTCAGTATGTGGTCATCAAGAAAGAGTTGAATCTTCGCCAGAGGAGATGGCTTGAGTTCCTCAAGGATTATAATATAAGTGTGCATTACCGTCCTGGTAAGGCCAATGTAGTAGCAGATGCTTTTAGTAGACTATCTATGGGTAGTGTAGCACATGTTGTGGAAGAAATAAAAGAACTAGCAAAGGATGTTCACAGGCTTTCTCGCTTGGGAGTTTGCCTTATGGCATATCAGATGGTGGTGTAACAGTTCAGAATGGGTTAGAATCTTCATTGGTAGCGGAGGTTAAGGAAAGGCAAGATAGTGATCCTATATTGATTCAACTAAAGGGTGCAGTCCATCAGCAGAGGGTTGAGGTTTTCTCTCAAGGGGGAGATGGTGTGCTTTGCTAACAGGGTCGATTATGTGTTCCTAAGGTGGGTGAGTTGAGACATCAGATTCTTGTAGAAGCCCATAACTCATGGTATTCTATTCATCCAGGTGCCACTAAGATGTACCTTGATATACAGGAAGTCTTTTACTGGAATGGCATGAAGAGGGATATAGCAGATTTTGTGGCTAAGTGCCTCAATTACCAATAAGTGAAGGTTGAATATCAGAAACTAGGGGGTATGACTCAAAAGATCAATATTCCGACTTGAAAGTGGGAAGTGATCAACATGGACTATATTACAGGTTTGCCTCACACTCGCAGACAACATGACTCCATTTGGGTGATAATTGACAGATTTACTAAGTTGCGCACTTTTTGGATATCAAGACTATAGATTTAGCGGAGGACTACGCTAAGATTTACATTAATGAGATAGTCAGGTTGCATGGAGTTCCTTTGTCGAGGTCCTTAGTTTACCTCTCATTTTTGAAAGGTCTTGGTACTCAGGTTAATCTTAGCACAACATTTCATCCACATACGGATGGTCAGGTAGAGTGTACCATTCGGACCTTAGAGGACAAGTTGAAAGCTTGTATGATCGACTTCAAGGGTAGTTGGGATGATCACCTTCCTCTTATCAAGTTTGCCTACAATAATAGATACCATTCTAGCATTCAGATTGCCTCTTATGAGGCATTATATGGGCATAGGTGCAGATCTCCAATTGGTTGGTTTGAAGTAGGTGAAGCATCCTTGATAGGGCTAGATTCGGTTCATGATGCTATGGAAAAAGTGCAGCTTATCAGAGATAGACTTAAGACAGCCCAGAGTCACCAGAAGTCCTATGCAAACATAAGGAGAAGGGACTTGGAGTTCCAAGTTGATAATTGGGTTTTCCTGAAAGTGTCACCTATGAATAGGGGTGATGACATTTGGTAAGAAAGGGAAGCTCAGCCCTAGATATGTAAGCCCTTACAAGATCTTGAAAAGAGTTGGTAAAGTGGCTTATGAGTTAGAGGTACCAGTAAAACTAGCAGCAGTGCATCCGGTTTTTCACATTTTGCTGTTGAAGAAGTGTATGGGTGATCCAGCATCCATAATACCTTTAGAGAGTGTGGCTGTGAATGATAGTTTCATTTATGAGGATGTGCCAGTTGAGATTCTTGATCGTCGGGTTTGAAGGTTGAGAAACAAAGAAGTCGCTTCAGTGAAGGTTTGGTGGAGGAGTCAGTTCGTAGAGGGAGGTAACTTGGGAAGCAGAAGCAGCCATGAAGACCAAGTATCCTCATCTCTTTCATTCTGATTCCATTCCAGCTTGAGGTAATAGTTCCTCTCCAATTTTTCATTTACTCAAGCATATATTTAGTCTTAGTATCATGTTCCTTTAGTTTATACTTACATTTTAAGCGTATTTGCATGTTCTTGGAACCTAGTTCAGTCAGAAATCAGTTTCTAGAAATTAGTGGTAGGGTTGCACCTCTTTCCCTCCCTATCCAGCTATTTTACACTTCATTCGAGGATGAATTTTCCAAAGAGGGAGATATTGTAACACCTCAAAAACCAGACCAAGAAAAGTGTAGCAGAAATCACCTAAACCAGTGAACCATAACAAAGTTCATGAACTGTGATAGGGTCCACGATCCATTGACCTACCCGTGGACTTGTGGACCAAGGGAACCTTTATAGGCCATGGACCACCTCACGGGCCTTACTAGTGCCCATGTTGGAGTGTTAGAATTCCCCAGGCCCTGACATCAGATCACGAAGCCCTCCAAGGGTTGTGGTCTTGATGAAGGGCCATGGGAGGGTCCGTAGACCTGAGCCAGTAGACCACCAACCCAAGTGAAGAACCACGTCGACCTTCACGGTTCGTGGTCTTTCACACGGGCCGTGGTAAGGCTTGTGGTCGAAGCCCCCAGAACCAGCAGCTACTATCCAAGGACCACGACCAGCTTGACGGTCCGTGGTCCCTGTGACGGTCCATCATAGGGCCCGTGGTCAGCCCCATCAGATTTTTAAGTACGGCCATTTTGCTCTTTTCTCCTATGCGTTGGACACCTAAACTACGTGGTTTTGGTAAGTTTTAGCCTAGAAACTAAATTAGAACCTAACCTAATCAATCCTTCACCTAAATCAAGCAAAACTTAGAGTAAAAATCATAGAGAAAGTCGAGCAGCCCTTCAGGAAAACATAACAAGGTTTTCATTAGTTCCTGCCCCAAATTCAAAAGATTTCTCTGTGGAATTCGTCACCAGGTATGTGGGATTTCACTAGTGGGTTCCTTTCGCCCATTAGGTCCCTAAATTTTAGTCAGAATCTTGATTCCTTTGATATTATCTAGACCTAGGGTTTCTTGAATGTTAGAAATTGTTGGGCTTTAGCTGTTAGAATGATCCAAATCAGATTATCATGTTGTTGCTTAAGTTCTTGCATGAAATTCATAACCCTAGTTGTGTAGTTTCGTTTAGTTCATGAATTACACATGCTAGGTTAGTTTATTCAGTTATACATGTTCCAATTATGAAAGTTTCATTATCAGTACATAAATGTTGCATTTTCAGTTAGCATGTCAATATTTTCAGCTATCCAGTATTACATAAAATCATTCATAATGTGTTATTTACATAATCAATTGGGAGTAGAGATAATACCGAGTTGGACTAGGGTCTGTCACCCTTATATTCCCAAAACTACGTGCCCCTGTAGGTTTATAAGTCCCCTTCGTGGGCATTACATTTTAGTGATCACGCCAGTCATGCCTCTATACCTCTGGCAGGCTATATTGGGTCTTCTCGATAGGGTGTATACATCAGACTCCACGTTTAGCTCATGTGGTTTTATGTCGGTTATTAGTAGCTCCCATAGTCAGATTCTATTGCATTGACCAGGTTATTCTCTACAGTTCAGTATTCAATTTCAGCATGTTATAAACTTGGTCATTGCATTCAGTTAGTTCATGTTCAGTATTTCCAGTATAGTATCATGCTTATCTTACATCATTGCTCAATTATATGCTTTGTTAAGTTATGTATATTGTTCAACTTTATTCTATCCTACATGCTCAGTACCTTTAAAGTATTGACACATACTATGTGCTACATCTTTTCCTAATGTAGGTTTAGGTCCTCAGCATCCAGATCACTGATAGATCGGTTCCCGATCTTCAGTTCAGCAACATCAATGGTGAGTCCTCATTCTTCGAGGAAAGTTGACATAGTTATCTTTCCACTTTCAGTCTTTAGTTTCAGTTTTTGCTAGATTCAAATGGGGCATGTCCCATCATCTCTAGTCAGTTAGAGGTTTTATTTCAGACGTAGTTAGATTTAGTTTTAGCTTGGAGTTTGATATTTCATTTGTTATTAAACTCTCAGATTTTATATTCAGACTTAGAATGGGTATTCCCCATCACTTCCAGTTTATCTCATGTTTAAGCTTCCGCATAGAATTATCTTATTTCAGTTATCATAGTATGCTTATGTTATGCTAGCAGGGTTAGCTTGGGGTCACTCGTGATCCTAGGTCCCGTATTCGCATTCTGGGGGTAGCTTCGAGGGGTGATATCATTAGCTGCAACTCCTGACTCCCACTATAGTATGCGAATACTCTTACAAACGTGTAAATCAAATCGCTTGCTCTTACTGTATTCAAGCCTAATCTCTAATTCATAAGGTGCTAAATATGAGATGGCTATACTTATCTAAACCACAAGATTCAGGTTCTATACCTCTATAAGGAATCTCATCCCAAGATAACTTCTCCTTGATCCCATATCAAGAAACACCTAATGCATCATGCATTCATCCACATGCTACCAACACCATTCAAGCCTAGTACTATAACCACTCCATGGACTCCTACTAACCAATCCTTATAAGAATTCCTTATTCTTTCGTCAGTTCTACCAACTAAACTTTCTCACATTACTACCAAGAACTGACTAATTGCTCTCATTTAACTATTATTCATGGTAAAAAAACCATTCTATTCCTCCTCCACATTATAAGTTTAGATGGAATATGAAAACTACAACTACCACAATAAGAAACATCAACCCTCTTGTTCTATCATTACTCAACTACTATCAACAACACCACTCCCAAAACTAAAAAGGATTACTAAAAGAACTTTAGGGCGAAAGATCATAAGCACAATTCATTCGAGATGTTTGATATAAGAATTTGCATGACATAACATTATGTTGCTAGGCATTGAAAGTAAATCATGAATTTATGAGACTCAACATATTGTGAGACATGAATGCTTATATGAATAGATTCATATCATGTGGCTTATATCCATAACTTTATGGATTAAGCTTGAGAATAACGATCTAAAGTCTTTACCCCTCATTTTGGGAACTGAGCATAGATGTAAATCTCTCTAAAGTGTATAAGCATAGGTCATAGACACAATTAAAATATTAGGAATATCAACATGATGTTGTAATAACTGAACTTGAGGAATACATAATATTATGAATGGCTTGATATATCTCTAGAACTCTTTTTGAAGACATCGCTATCTTATTCTCAACTCTTGACTTGATTTCTCATCTTATCATCTCCCCCATAGGTTTAGAGTTGACACTCTAAAGCTATGGATATATTCCATCATCTCTAAACTGGTCTACATTCCATTCACTCTAATACTCAAGAAAGGCTTATGTCATGGCTACTGAACCCTCTATAAGCAGGTATGAAGACCCCTTCTAAGACCTCTTTCTAAGATGCTTCTATTAACGTTTTCTCATTGTCTTATAAGGCTGCTTCATCCAACTTTTAAGGCAAGAACACTGCTTACATCAGCCTATTCCACATTGAAAGCTCAAGTATACTATCTAGGCACACATGAACAATTATTTACTTAATTGGAACCTCGTCTGATCACAAACAATCTCGGTTACACCTCTTAATGCTCTTGTTACTCTTATGACTTAGCCACACTTTGCTGCCCTTATCTAGAAGTTAGGATATCATTTGTACCACTCATATTCATTGCAACTAACATCTCAATCCCTCACCTAATCTATGTAAAGTATACCAGATCAGATCTCAAGAATAACATCATCACCCTCATGTTTCCATTCTTTCGATTACGACACTCATCTTAAATTCAAGCTTGTTTATTACTAAACCTGGATATCAATATGATTGCCCTTTTACTATACTAACTTACAAGTACTAGATAAAATATAATAAACACTCTCTCACTAAGACCTCATGATAAGTAGTCAATCTTCACCTCTCAGTCTGTATACTTATAATTTACCATCACACTTCCTTTCACAACTTAAGTACTATTTACCCATTAACGATACATCATTTTCTAATTATTTTTGTAACCCTCTGAATATTATGGGTTCTTTCTCAATAATCATAAGCTTAGTTTAGATCTATCACCTCATGAATACTCCTGCTATTCTATTCAACACCTATACTTGGTTGTTACTTACATAATGACACATTATTATAAACTCCTTTCTGGTTAAAGTATACTCTAACTCATGCTGAATAGTAACTATTCCTTTACCTTTTATCATGAAATCTTTAGAACTCATCACTTTTTAGTCTATCCATAAGGGGAAAATCCTCATTAATAACTTACTAGGTGCATGACTATAATAACATATCTTGCCTCATCACTATCTCCCTTTCTTAGATAACTTAACCTCTGCATACTTTCCTCTAACTTTGGGTACTTTCACCACTACTGCTCATAATATCGTAACTCATACTATCTCTCGGGTGAGAATACTACCCAAACTATCAATAAACTTCCTCATAAGGGTCGCAATTGGAACAAGTTTTAGAGAAGAAAATACATATCGCTTTTAGCTTGAATGCACGATTCATATGAACATGAGTGCATTCCTCTGAAACTCAACACTTAACTCACTCATGGGCTTCTCTCAATCCCCTCTCGAGTATCATAACTCATCCATAAGGATCTTGGGATTTACTTTTCAACCACCTTTAGTATGAGGGGTAGTCGAATGGATATGAGGACAGACCAGTTAGAATAAATTCCTTATGGCACAGTTCTACTGCACGATTTATAGTATGAAAGAAGGGAAACTTTTCTTAAATGTATGAAGTTCCTCATTTATAAAAGCGGGGCCCTCACAACCATAAGAAAGATCCTACCGACACGGCTTCATAGACACCCTAGGGCACAAACTCTATGCTCTGATTCCAAGTTTGTCACGACCCGAGCCTACACCCTGGATGTGGCTGGCACTCGAGAACCATTGCTGGTTCTCAAGCGAATCCTCATCCTCATGGACTACAAGCTAAAGACTAACTCAAACATATATAAGCATCAAACTGAATGAAATGTTTAAAAATAGTTTACTGAATCTCAAAACTTTACAGAATATACTGAGTATGAGACATAAGTTTTAAATAGAATATTTGAATATGAAAGACTCTCCAAAACTATCTATCTATGAAGCCTTTACTATACAAGATACGTGTCAGGAAATGACCTATGACTCCTCAAAAGAACTACTACTAAAAACTCATAAAACTGGAGTACTCTAAAAGCAAGGAGGTGTCACTCATAAGAACATGATCGGACCAAAATGATCTCAATTGACTATTGTTGAGGATCCTAATAACCTGTATCTACATCATTAAAAGATGCAGGTCAAATGACATTCGTACATTGAATGTACGAGTATGTAATATGGCTGAATAACAAATAACTGAAAGAAAGGACTGCAATAGATAACAATGTACTCAAGCTGAATGTAAAGAAGTAAAAGAAATAAATCATTTAAATCTTTGCAAAATACTTTCTCATCTCTGAACTCAATATAATAAGTGATCTATAAAAATGCAGTTTAACACTATTGAGGATTCTCTAACTGACAACCATCACTATAAGCTACATGATGATACCGAATCTCATCCACACTGCCAGAAGTGTCCTATACCTTGCCGGGATATAGGACACCTCAACTAAGTGGATTTACTAAGCAATACTAAAAAATCAATAAGGAATCATCTAAAAAGTATGACCCTTTACCCATGTTGGCGTACATGGTTTATAAGGACTTTGAGTTTTCTGAACTCGTCCCCATATTGATGCTCAATACTATTCCCAATAATATAGACTCATGCTCATATATTTAAAAACATAACTCTTCCTCTGGTTTGAGATAACTGCTCAAACTACCCTCTTAAAGAGGTAATTGCTATTGAAATATCTTTTGAACTCATAACTCATTTAGAAATCAAAGTTTCTCTTATATCAATGTAAAAATTGATACATTTTGGAATACTTAGTCCCCTTATACTCTTACTCAACTCATACGTGAAAAATCTTTCTAAAAAATATTTCAAAATCATATTGTGATATGATCATTGATGACTCTGGAAGTCATACTGCATAAACATTGATAGTATAACTAGATACCATACTGCTTAAACATTGATGGCATACTTGATTTTCATACTAATCATGTTAATGAAACTCATTCTCAAAACTCAGTTTAAAACTCAAGTGTTGACTTTAAAAAGATTCTCAAGATTTATATCTCAATTCATAGGGTTCATACTGAATTATGGACATGAATGACTCAATCATGGATTTTAATAGCAATATGGAAACTCAGTACTTAGAACTCAAGTACTCAGAACTCAACGATACTACTCATCTAAAAAATACTCAATTCATAGAGTTCATGCTGAAATATAGCCATGAATGAATCAACTCAAGAATCTTAATGCATAACATATAACAATTCAATAATTAGGAATAGAATTTCAAAAAAATAAATAGGAACTCGAGAAATCAAAAGCAACTCATCTCAAGAATACTCAAATCTAGCGGTAGAATCATAGATTTCTCTTTTACTGATTTGAAAGTAGATGTAGGGCGTGAGGACGAACTAGTCCAACACAGCCTTACATACCTGGAAGAACTAGGTTCTTGAATAATGTTGAATAATCTTGAAAAAGAACTTGATTAGAAGTGAAACCCTAGTTTGAAGGTAAACAATCAAGAAAACATTTCATGAGATTCTTGAATTAGTTTCTTGAAATCTCTATGGCCAAGAATTATGATTTTCATAAGTGATTCATAATTGTATGGAGGAATTTAAGTTGGAAATAATGAAATTTTTGGAGAATAACTTACCTTGAAGAAGAATCTTGAAAAAGATTGAAAGAATCTTGAATGAAGTCTTCTACTTTGATTTTCTTTGGGGTTTTGCTTTAGGGTTTGAGAGAGAAGAGAATGATGCATTAAGAGATGAAAATCTGATTTCTTTGGGTCTTTAATTAGTCAACAAATTCGTTTAGGATTTTCTTAGAGGTAAAAAGTCAAAAAGACGCTTTTTAATTTTTTCTCGTCGGCAAATTTGTCACTGCACTATATCTTACTAAAATGGTTTTAACTTTTTACTCTAAAGTTGGATTGTTGCGAAATTGGTGGCGTTGGAAAGATGATTCAAATACCTTTAATTTGATAGGTTATAGGCCACATAACTCTTTATATTCTAAGAGATATGATCGTTTGAAGTTGACCCAAGTAGAATCTTAAATTAAGATTTAATCGGTAAGGAAGCTTTCAACTAAACTTTTTGTTAGGAGATTCTATTGACATTAATTGATATCCAAATTCATACACACACTAAAGAATTAACCTTTACACATATGGAAAATTTAAAAAACACCCGATACGACCTTATTCACAAATGAAGAATGATTTGGGTCTTAAGTTAGAAATTTTGGGGTGTTACAGTGTTGCAATTGAAAATTACGGCTATGAATCGTAGAAAGTAATTATTCGAGGGACGTTTCATTCACCATAAGGGATTCTATTATCCAGAGTTGCGTTGCACGTCATGACGGATGAATGGACATATCTGTCCACATGGGTCCCGGACTAAGAGACAGAGAGTGTGTATCACTAGGTTAGGCATGCAATACCATACTTGGCATTGCTTCTCATTGTATTGCATATCTTTATCATGGTGAACTTGTGTTTCTGTGGAACTTGTGGTTGATGATATTTATCTTGTGTGTAATTGATCTAAAATTATTAGAGTGCTGTCATTGAGATATAAGCTACTTAAATTGTGCAATGTTAGATTTGGCTGGTTTTATGTAGGTTGTATTTGTGGATGTTTGGTTGGAGTGTTAAGAGTACTCGTATTATATATTACTTGAATTTGTGTTTATGAGTTTGTTTGTTGAGTACGGTATTGATTGATATTGAACCCTTACTACTGCATTTGTCTAGGTTATGAGCCTGGATCTTCCTGATACTCCATCTTCCCATCCTGTATGAGGCTTTCTATGGAGTATTGTGAGTTTGTTGTTTTCCTTTCCAGCGAACCTCTTACTCCTAGTTATGATCTTGCTCTACTTTAGAGACAATGTCATTGAGACTTGATTGTTTCCTTTCAAAGTTATTGTAATATATTATAGGCTTATGCCGTGACAATTAGGTTTTGGGGGTTTAATGAAGTTTATTTTGTAATCCATGTTTTTATTTATTGTTAAGATTTTTTTTACTTTTGCATTTTATTGTATTTGGATTTTAGGCTGACTTTTCTTTGTGGGATAAGAGGAACGTCAGGTCGAGGTTTGTTCTTGAAAATATTTATGTCTTTCTTGGTAACTTTCGAGCTATATCTATATACTTAGTACCATTATGTATATATCTATACTAAGGCCCCACTCCTTGTCTAATTTTCTTCCACCTTATTTTATTTTTAGATTATTTAATTTATTACTTGTAGTTCGGTTCTGACTTGCCTAGTAAGGGTTTACGGTAGATGTCATTATGGTTTGATTTTGGATCGTGATAGTGATGTTTGACGTGCATTTTACTTGGTAAGAATATTTAAAGTTTCTTGAGAATATAAAAATATTTAAAGATTAGATTTTCAAAATCTTATCAAATCTATGGTCAAATGCTAACTTAGCTTGTTGTAACTTTTTATATGTAGATGTTTGAGTATAGCCATATAGATATACCATCCTTAACCTAATAAATATATATATTTTTTACCATGTTTCAAATATATCTAGACAAACATATGATCTATAAGAATTATTTTAGTACAAAATAATTTAGGGACTATAAGGCTACATAAAATAGACCTTTGTTCAGCTTATTCTCGAATTTCGAATACAATGAGAGCTTTCATGCACTACACTTACCTTTGATGATTGTAAAATATATAACAAATAAAGATTTGTATAACTTAAATACGTAAAAAAAATCTTTATATTATTTATCTGGGAAACATAGATTATGTATTAAAAAAATATTAGAAAAATGATTCTCTAAAATAATTTCTTGAAAATACTGCTTGATTTACCACAAAAGGCTTAAACAAATTTATTTTTGAAAAAACTTTTACAACACTTAAAAAGATTGTAATGGACAAACGTCAAACATTTTCTCATTTAAATATGTGAAAAGGAAATTATAAAACATGTAGTTGATGGATTTCAATTACTTACTTTGTATTTTTATGTTGACACATTTTTTTTTTCAAATGACTTTAATTCAATAAAAATGTAATTACACATCTATTAAATAAGTTCAATAAAAAATATCTCTTCTGAAAAAAAATAATCGTCACCAAAATTCATGTAGAAGCAATAACATAATACAATACACATATCAATCTATGTTTGCACTAGAAGATTCACCAACTTGTATGTTCTCATTAATAAGCTTTTGAGAAATTGCATTTTCTTGAATCTTCAATTTATTCTCCATTTCAGAGACTTCATTTTGCAACTCTTTAATCTGAATCTTCGCCAACTTGTTCTTCACAGTATACAGTAAACCCATTTTCATTTTCCACTGTCTGTCTTGTTCCTGAAGCTTCTTGTTTAGGTCTGTAACTTCCCTTTCCGTTGCATAACTGTCTAGTAGGTCAAGCTTCTGTTTTAGGATTCCAATTTCCATTTCCTTGGCTTCTAATGCAACCTTGTGAATCACTTCTAACATATCAACTTTTCTCAATAGCAAATGTCCTTCACGCCTCAATGACATTAATATTTGGTTTTGATCAAGCTCTTCCGCCATAGTTTAACCTTTATTAGAGACATGAGAAATGAAGAAAGTGAATCAAATTCATTTATAATTTGGTTTGTAATTTTTATGTTTGTACCTAAAGTTTACATTTACTACTTTTATTAAGTAGATTGGTATATTATAAATGAATCATACTTAGAACTTAAATAAGGAAAAGAAAGTCATTATTCATCATAAAGGAATTTTATTTTTTCAAAAAATAATTAAGAGCAATTAGTAAATATTTATTTGAATAGTATTGCATAATTAAATAATTAATTTTAAGAATCAATAAGTCAAAAATAAAATACATATTATTATTTAACCATAATTAACACTTAATAGGTATATATGCATCAACAATTTAATTAAATCGCTCTTATAAGTGTTTGAAAAAAAAAATCAATAACTTCAATTTAATATCAATTGTGTTGGAAAATATTAATTTTCTAAAAAGGTTATTTTGGAACAAAATTAAGTAAAATAAATATTATTATGTACTACTATATAAATAAATTTTTATTTATAAACTTACTTTTTAAAAATAATAACACGTTGAGTAATAGGCTAGGCGGGTAACTAAAATAAATTAGTTAGATCGTATGTCATTAATTAATTGTGCTGGAGAATGATATTGATGGCTAGATCTTTTCCAAATTAGCATTATGTGATAATTGATTGATGGTGCAACTATTATAAATTCATTAAAATAATGAATTTTCTTTTAGGAGTTCTAAAATTTTGTTAATGAATAGCCTTAACAATGTAAAAAAATTCATTATAGTTTTCTCCACAAAGATATCATAAGGATCTTCTCTAGTCTTCCTTTAATTCCCTAGATATTTTTTAAACATAAACATCAAGCACAAAAGTGCATACTATAACATCTATTAAACATACAAAATAGGATCCTAAACATAATAATCTAACACATAAATTTTCATAGATGGTATACCTGATGAGAAGAACTAAGTGAAAGCAGAGTTGAAAAATTAGTTACCTCTTTGTTCTTGTCGCCGTCACTAATGAAAAAGTGTAGAGAATATTTAACAACCCTAATGGATGAAGAGAAGATCATTTTATAGAAGTTTGAGCTTAATCTGGTCCGTCCATCAAGTGACTGATCTGACAGATGAGATTTAATTTTAAATAAAAATTATTTATGGGCTTTTTTTTATTTGGGCCTAAGATAAATTAACAAATGACAGATTATGCATAATGTCAGTTCTTACACTTTACTTACCATCTTTTTAGTTGAATTTACAAAATTTACATGAAACAAGTTTATTTGTCCTTCTTTATTGCAATCGAAATACAAGTCTGATTCCCTTTCTTCTATCTGCATCATTCTTCTTCTTCCTCCTCCTCCTCTTCGTCTTCTTTGTCTTTTTCTTTTTCTTTTTCATCTTCCTCTTATTCTTCTTCTCCTTCTCCTTCTCCTTTGCCTTCTTCTTATCCTTCTCCTTCTCCTTCTCCCTCTCCTTCTTCTTCTTGTTCTTCTCTTCTTCTTCTCCATTTCTGGAAGTGGTCGAGAGGTATTGGTTGAGTTTTCCCCGTTTTAGAACTTTCATAATTAATGAGTTATCGTTAGTCCACAAATGAACAAATTGTTGTCATATGAGATTTTTGTCAGTTTATCAACTCTTGTACGTCCATTTTGTGTTAGTAGCATGGTTTGAAAAGTTTGGCATTTTAAGAAAAATTGTATCATTTTCTTCGAATCTTATTTTAAAAGAGATATTTACTTTAAAAATTATAAATTTTACTATAGAGATATGGTTCCGGGGGTATTATACTATTTTATAAGGTATTAAAATTGAAAGGAAAATTTCATTAAAGATAGGGATTGTTACAGTTAGCTGAGCAATAGTCTAATTTTATGCTATTGTATGCCCGAAGAATGATTTTGGGTTGCACTACATCCACACTACATATATTGATGAGCTCTAGTGGTGCACATATTGAATTCCAAGCTTTACTTTTTTTCCATATGTTGATGAGTTCAGGCGGGTTCCACAATCGTCTTGGGGAGCCATAGGGAAGTTGGTGATATAATTTTGAGACTTTTTACTTGATGCATACACTGGCCGCATATGCTTTGCCTAATTTAATTTTTTATGATTTTTTGTGGTTGACTTGTAGTATTGTCACGACCCGAGCCTACATCCTTGACATGGCCGGCAGTTGAGAACCATTATTGGTCTGCAAGTGAACACTCATCATGGATGACTACAAGTGGACTAACTCAAGCATACACAAGAATCAAAATTAAATAATTATTTAAAAACTACTTATTAAATTGTAAAGTTATATGAAAATATTGAGTATTAAATATAAAGATTTAACTAAAATATCTTAAACTGAATACTTCAAAACATTCTATCTATGAAGCCTCTCCTGTATGAAGATAGGTGTCGGGCAAGACCCACGACACCTCAGAATACTACTACAGACAAATCATAAAACTGGAGTCCTCCGAAAGCAATAAAAGTAAATACTAAACTGAAATATATATATATATACACACACACACACTTTACTAGGAGTTTTTCTAACTGACAACCATCACTATGAGCCTGATATACCGTGAATTTACGGTATTTTTGATACGTTTCACTTAGAGTTTGTGTGTGTCTTGAGCTATTTTCTATTAGATTTAATGTTTTGTGTCTAATGATTGTAGGAATTAAGCATGGAATGCAGTTGATGGAGATGAAAGCTGAAATTATACAGAAGGAACCACCCACGGAGTGATCCACGGACCGTAGGTCCTTTGACGGACCATCATTGGGCAGGCATAAATGGAGCATCATTGACTAAGTGTTGAACTACGAAGTAACTGATGGACTGTAGGTCGACCCACGGGCTGTCCTGCACATCCATCGATAGATTCAAAGAGTTGAAGTTCTAGTACCTGATTAAAAATCCTAAGTGAGGAGGCACGGAAGGGGATCTACGGACCGTAGGTCGAGTCATCAACTGATGGCGCGTTCCAGACATTTTATTTCCTTATTTTTTTTCCTTTTTATTTAGGACTTGTTTTCTATAAATAGGAGTTATAAACCTCGTTTTTGGGGGTTAGCCATTATTGTAAACTCTTAGTTTTGTGTTTTGGGAATTAGCTTGCAAACTTTACCAATTTGATTTTCGGAGTTCGTTTTATAATATTTACACTTTGCAATTCAATTGAGGATCTTTGGGTTTCATCTATTCTAATTGTAAGTTCATGAATTCTTTCTTCTTAAACATGAATTATGAACTCAGCATGAGTAGCTAAATCCACAACTAGGGTTGTGGGAACCATGAGCAATTAACAAAGTATGAATTATAATTAAGTAATTCTTGAATAGTGTTAATGCATGTATTGTTAATTCTTTCGTTAAAAGTCTTTTTAAAAGTTGCAAACGTTAGAACTCGCCTTGTTCCTACTTGTCGGACCAAGGAGGTAATGAATGAGAAAAGAATTAACAACACAGATTTAGTAAATGTTATCTAATAGTCTAATGTCAATTGGTGCGAGGGTGAAAACTAAGACATACATTGATGTGATATCTAATCTGGGTAAAGGTAAGGGTTAGTAAAGCATACACATGTAGCCGAGCCAAGGTGCGAGGTGAAATTCCCTTTTTGGAGGACCAATCACTTAGGGATACCTAACTTTCCAACTTTGAATGCAAAACACTAGGAAAGGATTACTATTATTAGGATTACTGCGTTAAGAGCTTATGAGGAATACATATGCCCTAGTTTCTCTCTCATATTGATAACTTAAAGTTTAAATCTTGCTCACTTGTTACTCAACAATCTGTTACTTGACTACAAACTCCCCCCCCCCCCTATATACTTGTCTCGGAAATAGTTTGACTAAATAGATATAATTGTTAGTTAAAGTTAAGTCTAAACCATTTTCCTCTTGGGATCGACCCCAACCTACAAGTTGGGTTTTTTACTTGATAACGATCGCTTATACTTCTTTAGGGAGGTGTAATTTGAGTGTATCAGAGCCTCGTGATGATACAACATCTTACCCATGTTGCCACATCCACTCTATACCTTGCAAGAGTATAGAACCCAACTAAATTGATGGATTTTGTAACACCTGAAAAATTTCTAAGCTAAGGCCCGAACCATTATTTATTTGCATGTAGAATCGTATCAGGTGATTCTTAAATTGCTCATATGTGTAAATGTCATTTCTTTGGTGTTTGAATATATTTGGATATGACTTAAGGCAACAAGAACCCCTTTGAACAAAGTTGAGTTGAAAGCTTCATTACCGATTAAGTTCTGACATATGATTCTACTTAGGTAAACTACAAATGATTAATACTCTTAGAACATAATGAATTAGGTGGTCCATGACCTTTCAAATTTAAGGTCTTTGAGTTCTCATTCGTATTATTTGAGTATTCATGGAGTTATTTTTTAGAATCTTTTAAACGAATAATATTCTTAAATTGATATTCTGAAAAAGTAAAGAGGAGTTTTGAGGAAAGTTTAAAGAGAATTTTTGAGTAAAGTTTAAGGGAACTATTGATTCCAAAATTTATCATTTTTACAGTGAGAGAAACTTTGATTTCTGAATGAGTAATGATTTCAGAGTTATTTCGGAGCAGTTACCTCATTTAAGAGGATATTTTGAGCAATTACCTTAAATTAAGAAAGGGCGAGTTTTATACATTTGAGCATGAGTATATATTTATTGGGAGTAGTATTGAGTACCGATATGTGGATTAGTTCATTCAACTCACATTTCTCATAAACCATGTATACAACATGGGTAAAGGATCATATTTATTATATGACTCCTTATTACTTTCGAGCAGAGCTTTAGTGGATCCACTTAGTTGAGATGTCCTATATCCTGGAAAGCTATAAGACAGTTCTGCCAGCATGGGCGAGACATTGTATCATCATGTAACTCATAGTGATGATTGCCGGTTAGAGAATCTCCCAAATAAGAGTAGATAGGATTTTATTTTATTTTTATATACATCCTTTTTGTATTGAGTTGTGTGGAGGTAAGTATTCTTTTAGCCTTAATAGCTCTGTTAATTATCAATTCTGCTATATTACATACTAGTGTATTCAATGTACTAATGTCATTTGATCTGCATCTTTTATGATGCAGATAGAGGTATTCAGGATCATTAACAATCATTTCGTGAGATCACTTTGCACTTCAGATAGCTTTGGTGAGCCTTTTTACTTTTTGATGAATTTCACATTCATTTTCCAGTTATTGTTGAGTTGTTATGGGTCTTGTCCCGACATATATCGTAGTATTAGAGGCTTCATAGATAGTTAGAGTTGAGGAACTTCTCAGTACTTTTTTTCCTTTAAAGATTATTTGGCAAATTATAATTTTTATTGCAAATGAGAATTTTTTAGACATTCCATTTAAGTTTATGTTAAGATAAATTTATGTTTTAATCCTATTATCGCTTGAGTGAGTCTTGCTATATGTAGTCAGCATGGCCAAGGGTTTGCTTGGGGATCATAAATGGTTCTTGAGTATCGGTCATATCCAGGGTGTAGGCTTAGGGCATGAGAAACTTTGAATCAGAGCATAGAGTTCAAGTGTCCTAAGGTCTCTATGAAGTCGTGTCGGTAAGATCTTGTTTATGCTTGTGAGGGCCCGACGTTTACAAATGAGGGACTACAAACATTTAAGAAAAGTTTGCCTTCTTCCATACTCTAGATCGTTCAATAGAACCGAGTCATAAGGAACTTATTCAAACTTGTGCATTTCTCAAATCCATTAGACTACCCCTCATACTCAAGGTAGTTTAAAAGTAAAGCCCAGATCCTTATTAATGAGTTACTCTCAGCAAAAGTCTTCAGAACTTAATGAGACTGTAGAGGGGCTTGAAAGAAGCCCGTGAGTGATATTAATGTGGAGATTCGAAAGCATGCACTCTTATTAATATAAATCTTTCATTCTAGCTAAAAGAAGGATGTACTCCCACTCTCTCTTCTCTATACCTTGTTTCACTTGAGACCCTTATAAGGAAGTGTGTTTTAGAGCTTGGGTAGTATTTTCACCTGAAAAGATAATATGAGTTACAATGTTATAAGCAGTAGTAGTAAATGTGCCTAGAGTTAGAAGAATGCATGCAGAGCTATAGTAATCTAAGAAAGGAAGATAGTGATGAGGTAAATCATTTTGTTGGAGCAATGTACCTAGTAAGTCATTAATGTTAAGTTTTCCGTTATGTGTAGACTAAGGAATAATAATTTTGTATGGAGATTATGACAGAGGGTAGATGAATAGTTACTAGTTTGAATGAGCTAGAACATACTTTAACTAGAGAGGAGTTTATGATATTATGCTAATGTGCTAATAACGACCAAGTATAGGTGTTAAATAGAATAGTAGGAGTATTCACGAGGTGAGAGATCTACTATAGGCTTATAATTTTGAAGAGAGAGCCTTATGGTATTCAAAGGGTTATAGAACTAATCAGACAATGATGTGTAGTGAATGGGTAAGTAGTACTTAAGTTGTGAAATGGAACGCGACGGTAAATTGTAAGTATGTAGATTGAGAGATAAAGATTGACTACTTGTCATGAGGTCTTAGTTAGCGAGTGTTTCTTGACTTTATCTAGTGGTCATAAGTTAGTATAGTATGTTAGCAATTATATTGATATTCGTGCTTAGTACTTGACAATAAGCATGAATATGTGATAAGTGTCTTAATAAAAAGATGGAAACATGAGGGTGATGATGTTAGTTTTGAGATCTAATCTAGTAGGTTTGACATGAAATAGGTGAGGAATTAAGGTGTTACTTTTTGATAATGTGAGTGGTGCAAGTGTGGTAAAATGATCCTTAGATGATAGAAACAAAGTTTGGCTAAGTCATTAGATTATTAAGAGCATTAGGAGGTGTACCCAAGATCGTATGTAGCCAGATGAGATTCCAATGAAGTTTATGATTTTCCATGTGTACCTATATATTATATTTAAGCTATTAATGTGGAGTAGACTGATATAAGCATTATATTTGCTTAATAGTTAGATTAAGTGGCTTTATAAGTCAATGTGGGTAACAATTATACAAACTCTTTTATAGAAGCCGAGAGAAATGATGAGAAACATCTGAGAAAGAAGACTTAGAAGGAATCTTAGTGCATTCACTTGGAGAGTTCAATAGACATAAGATTAGAATTTTCCAAGTAAGTAAACCAAATATAGACTAGTTTGGAGATGATGGAATAGATCCATAGCTTTAAAGTATCAGCTTCAGACCTAAGGAAGAGATGATAAGAAGAGAAACCAAGTCAAGTATTGAGAATCATATAGTGATGCGTTCAGAAAGAGTTAAAGGTCATCTCTTTGGTGTTCTAATGGATTTGGATATTACTTAAGGTCACAAGAACCACTAAGTACAAAGTTGAGTTGAATGCTTCATTAGCAATTAAGTTTTGGCATAAGATTCTTCTTAGGTCAACTTCAAAAAAACATATCTCCCAGAACATAATGAATTAGGTGGTCCATAATCTATCAAATTGAAGGTCCTCGAGTCCTCTTTCAAACACCACCAAGTTTTCATTATTTCGAGTTCGGAGTAAAAATTACAACCATTTTAATAAAGACTGCCATATCAAAGTTTTCTAAGTCTGTGAACGACGGATCCAACCGAAGGGGTAGGTTGAATGATGATCTGTCTTGTCAGATCGTTGGAAAAGTATGAGGAGTCAAATTTTAGGACCCAATTCCTATGGATACAATCTACGAGTCGTAAGAACTACTATGGCTTGTCGTTTGGACCCATAAATCGATGGTTGAGCCTTAAAAATTCAATATAAATTCCATGCATGGGATCTGTGGTCCGTAGATCAAACCACGAACCCTAGATAACCCGTGGATAGTATTTGTTAGCTCTCAAAGACGGGTAGTTTAGTCTTTTCCCACCCCTTATAAGCCTAAATCACGACCCTTTTCACTTAATTAAGGGTCAAAACAGTGTTAAACATTATTTTATGTTTTTTAACACTTCAAAGACTTAGAGCAAGGATTCAAGAGGAGAAAAGCTAGGGTTTTCTAACGTTCTTCGAATGTAATACCTTGGAATCTAGTAGGCTAAACTAGGGATAAGTGAGAGGGCAATAGCCAAGGAAGAGGGCTTGGACACCCCAACCTTCACCAAGCACTGCCCAACTTCCCATGACCACCTTGAAGGCTCGTGGTGGGGGACCATGGGTCATGGTGAGGCTCGTGGAAGGCTAGGCAGTACCTAGGCTACACTGCCCAAAACAGCCTCCTCCAAATGAGTCACTTCACGGCTCGTGAAGGCCTTGACGGGCCGTGGGAGGAGTTATAGAGAGGAGTTAGTTTTAGGGTTAAGGGAATGGTTGCCAAGCCACTGGTTCGTGGCCACGAGAGGTACCACGATTCGTGGTAGGCACCATAGTTCATGGAGCCTCACATGAAGAGAGGCAGATCGCTGTAAGTTGCGGCTTAAGGGTCTTTTGTGGTTTTAATTAGATTAATACTGTATCATTTTACCCAATCCTAGGACCACTAAATAAGTCATTTCAACCCAAAACTCACCCATTCAATTCATTATTTCCAAAAACCCAAAAGAAATCCCAAAGTCTTCCTCTTAAATATTTCTCTCTCTAGAACTTAAAGAAGAAGAAAGAGTTGGAGCTAGGATCAAGTTCAAGTCTCCATTCCTCAAGCATTGGTGGGCTTTGTAATCAAGTTATGATGGCTTTTCATCCATGGATATCTTCCATCCATGGAGTCCCTTTGATTCCCCAATTCAGAAAATGAAATTCCCCAATTTGAGTTAGGGTTTTCTTCCAATATTATGGGTATTGATGAATGTTGATCCAATTGATTGGGGTATGATTGTTTATGATTGAATTGATAGAAATATATGTTTTTAGGATGAAATTACATGTACCCATGCCTAACCCATGTCTAGAAAGATGAAATTGATGTAAATGATTTTATGTCATGAAAGGATAATTTGTGGGTTTAGATGTATTCTATCTAGGATTGATGAGATACATTAGAATTGAAGCTTATATGATGAATCATGATTAGAATTTCTTTGAGATTAAAGCTTATGAGATGATTATGATAGTGAATTGCTTGAGATAGAAGCATATAAAATGACTATGAGATATAGTGCTTTGAGAGTAAAGCATATGTTGTCAATTTTTTATTATTGATGTAATTGTTGTGGAAGAGATAACTCCCATATGAATTGCTTATGTTATGAATTTTGAAGGCTTTCTCACATTGAATTATTCTAGGTTGAAAGGATTGTTCACCTAAAATGAATCTAATGCTAAAGATTAAGAAATTGATGAGGCTAGAGGCGATTACCCATGACCTCTACATGAGATGGATATGAGGCGATTACCTATATTCCATAAAATAGAATAAAGAGGTGATTACCCTTATTCCTCAAAGTTGAACAAGAGGTGACCCCCCACATTCTTAAGATATGATTTGGAAAAGAGGTGAGTACCCATGATCCTTGTATAATGACAAGAGGCGAATACCCATGTCACATGATGTTGGACTAGAGGCAAGTACCCACGATCTATATGTTAAGTTGGACTAGAGGCGAGTACCCATGATCCATATGTTAAGAAAGAATAGAGGCGACTACCCATGATCCTTTATAGTAAGGCAAGAGGCGAATCCCCATGTCTATAAAAGATAAGCTAGACTATGTTATGATGAATGATGAGCTTGGATTGTTACTTGAGTTGACTTCCATGATGAGTAAAGTTGATTTGAGGTTACTTCAAGAAGTACTCCTCTTATGTTGATATGACCTATTATCTGCATTGATTATGCTTATGACCTAAATTGTCTAACTCTTATGTTTATGTTGATGTTTATGCTAGATATCATATTTAGTACATGTTTGTACTAACACATACTCTTGCCTATATTTCTTATCCAAATATAGGGTCTAGCGATCTCGACTCTCATCCCCGTGGCTATGATCTTAGTAGAGCAATACTTGAAGATTGGTGAGTCCTCATAGCATTCAAGGATATAGCCACCATTTTCTTATGTTCCTTCATTTTATGTTTTGAACATTATTGTATGGGCTATGTCCCATGATATTCATGTTTTAGATGGTTTGAGACAAAGTTTAATAGACTTCTGCTTTTGATATAAGACTTTGATGTTGTTGAAAAATATTTTCAATTTCCACTCATTTCTACTATCGTATGTTATGAAAGCTAAGTGGCTTATATGAGGCCTCTCGAGGTCTTGTATGCCATGTTACGTCTAGGGTGTACCCCTGGGTCGTGACAAACTTGGTAATAAGAGCACAAGGTTTAGAATGGTTCTAGCATGTCTCAAAACCATGTCAAGTAAAGTCTTGTTCATAAGTGTGAAGCGCGCCACATTTATGAATGAGAAGCTATTAGATGCTTAGGAAACTTTATTTCTTTATTTGTCTAAGTCGTGCGATAGAGTTTAACTCTATAAGGTCTTTCTCCTAATCATTACTCGATGGTCTACAGAATATGACTACTAGAAGAGCTTTTTATAAAAGGACCGAGGGAGAAGAGATTAACCAAGGAGCTCTTCCTCAATCTCCTCAAGCTCAGGTTGACCTTTTGGCTGACCAAGTGACGAATGCGAAGTTGAGGACGGCTTTTCAAGTGTTGGCTCAAGTCGTGATGGCCCAAGCCAATAGGGAAATTGTGAACCCCGTGAACCCAAATGTGGGTACGACGGCATCAATAATGAGGGACTTCACAAGGATGAATCCTCCAGAATATTATGGTTCTAAGGTTGAGGAAGATCTTCAAGAGTTCATTTATGAGGTTTATAAGGTGTTAGCTATCATGGGATTGACTCTGGTGGAGAAGGCGGAATTGACCGCTTACCAACTAAATGGGGTTGCTCAAATTTGGTTCAACCAATGGAAGGAAGCAAGACCGGTTGATGCGGGTCCCCTAGAATGGGAAAGGTTTAAGTCCTGTTTTCTTAATAGGTTCTTTCCTCTTGAGTTAAGGGAGGCGAAAGTGATTGAGCTTATGAAACTCTGACAAGGGATCATGAGTGTAATATGTGTTGAAGTTCACTCAATTGTCTAAGTATGCTCCTTCTATAGTTGCCGACTCTAGGGCAAGGATGAGCAAGTTCATTTCGGCTGTGTCCGAATTGGTTGTAAAAGAGTGTCGTACGGATATGTTTGTCCATGGCATGGATATTTATTGCTCATGGTCCATGCCCAACAAATTAAAGAGGAAAAGCTCAAAGAGAGGTCTAGAGAAACAAAGAGGGTAAGAACGGATAATGGTAACTATTCATACTCTAGGTACGGTGGACGTGTCATTCGAGGTTTCAACAAAAAGTTTTCCAGGCAACGTTCTTCTAAGGCTCCCTCAAGGTCCAACAATGAAAGGGTGTCTAACCCTAAGCCTCAAGGATATGGTAATAGGCCTTCTTTGCCTGATTGTACTAAAGTGGGTAAGAAAGCAGGAAGGCAAATGTCTAGCGGGTTCCAATGCTTGCTTTGGTTGTTGTAAGACGGATCACAAGATAAGAAATTGTCCTTTGGTTACTAAGAATGAGGGAGATAATTGTTGTAGGGCTCAACCCTATCCTTCATTTAGTCCAAGTGGTTCGGGTTTAAATGCTCCTAAGCGAAATAGGTCTTATGCTCGTCAGACTTGAGGTGAATAAGAGAGTTCTCCCGATGTGGTTACCGGTACATTGAAAGTTTTCCAAATTGATGTATATGCTTTACTTGACCCTGTGCTACATTTTCTTTTGTGACGCTATATGTGTCTATTAGATTTGATGTGTTTCCCGAAGTTTTGTTAGAACCTTTTTTCTGTCTACTCCTGTTGGTGATTCTATGATGGCTGAGAGAGTTTATAGAAAGTGTTCTGTCTCCTTATCCCATAGAGTTACTCTTGTTGACTTGGTAGAGCTTGATATGCTAGATTTTGATGTCATCCTTCGGATGGATTGGTTGCACTCTTGTTATGCTTCTATTGATTGTAAAACCCGCGTGGTCAACTTTCAGTTCTCGAATGAGCCTTTCCTAGAGTGGAAGGGGGGAAATTCTATGCCAAAAGGTCAATTTATTTCTTATCTTAAAGCTAGAAGATGATTTCTAAGGGTTGCTTGTACCATTTAGTTAGGGTGAGGGATATGGATTCTGAAACCCCTAGTCTTGAGTCGTTCCCCATTTTTAATGAGTTTCTGGAAGTGTTCCCAAATGATTTACCCGATATTCCTCTCGAAAGGGAAATAGACTTTGGAATTTACCTTCTCCCTGATATGCAGCCTATATATATTCCTCCTTATAGAATGGCTCCGGTAGAACTTAAGGAGTTGAAAGAACAATTGAAGGATTTGTTGGATAAGGGTTTCATCCGACCAAGTATCTTTCCATGGGGTGCCCCAGTTTTGTTTGTTAAGAAGAAGGATGGTTCACTTTGAATGTGTATTGACTATCGGGAATTGAACAAGGTGACCATTAAGAATAAGTATCCTCTTCCAAGGATAGATGATTTATTTGACCAACTCCAACGTGCAAGTTACTTCTCTAAGATTGACCTCAGGTTCTCACCAATTGAGAGTGAAGAATGATGATATTCCAAAGACAGATTTTAGAACCCACTATGGTAATTATGATTTTTTGGTGATGTCATTTGGCTTGACTAATGCTCCGAAGGCTGATGAGTCCATGATTTGAACTCATTTAGGGCTTTATTTGGATAAAATTAGTGTCCTCAAATGCTTATTTTTTGCCAATAACTGATGTAAAATCCTTGTTATCAAGGTATTTGAATTGACAAACAAAGCATGGACACTAACGAGCAAAAATGAATATGGCAGCTGAAAGAACGAAGAAAAGAAGGCATGTTGATCGCCTAATGCATTGGGCAACTCGCCGAGTGGCTATTACCTTACCTAAATTCTAGTGTGCCAAGCTCTGAAGGAGAAAATCAAGTCGGTGAGAGAAAGGAGCAGTTGGTGAGACACTGAACGGTTTTGCGATGTAGTGTTGGATCGCCCAAAGTTACAGAACTTGAGGATGCTGAAGGCCAAAGCAAAAAGGCGATGGAATTGACCAATGGGCGGATCATCGAGTTGATCAGCGATTCCAACTTACTGTGCTGAATGGCCCTTCGCAACATATTTTGGTGACTATAAATACATTTTCAAACATTATGTTTAGTATCAAATTTTTATTTTGAACATCATTAGAGTAATTTTTGAGTTTGAACTGAAAGTATTGAGACAATATTTTCCTTAGCTTTGAAGAGTTGATGTTTTCCATTTTTGAGAAATTGGAAGCGGGTCTTTGAGAATTTTCAACTTGGACCTTTGTAAAGACGAAATTAATAGTACCCAATTGATGGAAACACAATTTGGTAACAATTTCTATATTTTTATGATGTCTAGCTAAAACCCCAATTCTTGGGGTGTGATTATGTGATTTAGGTTGTGGGTATTGTTAATTGTTAGTGTATTTACTATTTAAAGGTGATTTCAATCAGTAATTGTGGCTCAATTTAAAGGGTTGTAGTTGCAAATGCAGCTCTACCTTCATGTTTTTGGCTTGCTCAAGAGAGAGGTTTTAAAACCAAGATTACTGATTTGATGGTCTGTGGGTATTGGGTTGTCATGGGTTCAGCTCGAGAGGGTGAATCATAAACCCTCTTCCACACATTCAGCTCGAGAGAGTATATGGACTAAAGCGTAGGCTGTTCTTAATTGTTGTTTGTTGGTGTTCGAGAGAAACCAACTTGATTTGGGGGTAAATTGTTCGAGAGAAAGTTTATCCCCACAAAAGTCTAGATTATTCACTGATTTACAACTATTTACTAATAGTTACAATCACCCACATATCTATATTAGCCTATAATCCTCACATCCCAAGAACCCGTCTCATTACTTGTTAATTTGTGTTATTTGCTACTGTTGTAGTTGATAATTGCAATATAAAAAAACCCTGTTATTTGACACTTGTGTCACTCTTAAATTAGAAGTATGCTTTTATTCGTAAATGTCTTTACCTATGATTGACTAGAACATATTCGTACTTTGCTCTTGATTCTCAAACACGTACCACTCCCTGTGGGATTCGACCCCAACTCATTTAGTTGGATTATATGCTGACTAACGATCGTTAACTCTTAGAACTAGATTAAGTGTCTTTGATAGTGTTATTCAATCAAAATGGCACCGCTGCCGGGGAGTGGTGTTGGTTGAGAATTTTTAGTTAAGTTGAATTTGGTTCTTGTTAGTCATAGGTGAACTTACTTAATTTTAGTTTTGTTTTACTTGTTTGTGTTTTGAAACAAGATGTATGAGTGTGAACGGCAGCAATGGTAGCCAAGTAGGCCACCAAGATAACCTCAAAAACCTCAACGATGTCAACGAGCCTAATGCTAATGACCCCCTATCTTATGGGTGGAATTGGTGCCATTCACTTGCCTCCGGCCGAAGGGAACGCAGTGTTTCATATCACAAGTACTATATTGCAGCTCTTGCAATTGAAGGGGCTGTTCGATGGTTTGTCTCATGAGGATCCCCATGAGCATATTAGAAATTTCATGGATGTTTGTGGGTTGTTCTCCTTCAAAAATATATCCCAAGAGTCGGTCTGGTTGAGGCTGTTCCCGTTCTCTTTGATGGGAGAAGCATGTAAGTGGCTGTTTGAATTGCCATGTGAATCAATCACTTCGTGGGAGGAGTTGGTCACCGCATTTCAAGTGCGATTTTCCCTCCTTCAAGGATGGTGATTCTTCGGGATAACATTCAGAGCTTTAAGCGTCTGGAGGGTGAACCAATTAATGAAACTTGGCTACGATTTAAGAGGTTGGTGCTCCAATGCCCAACTCATGGCTTGCTTGACAACATGTTGCGGTAGTATTTTTGCCGAAGTCTTGATTCGGTAAATAAGGGTATTGCTACGCAACTTACTCCTGGAGGTTTGATGCAGCAACATTATGTGATAGCAGCTCAGCTCTTGGATGGCATGAGTACAATCAATCGGGTTTGGTACACCCGGGAAGATCAGGTCTCCTCTCTCACGTTTAAATTGACCAAGGAGTATATGGAGAAAAACCAAGAGAGGGACCAGAAAATGGCCAAGATCATGACACAACTTGAAATTGTCCAAAAATGTCATGGGAGCTGGTGCTCGAAGTGTCAATGCCAAGTTTGAGGCTTTGTACAACGAAGATGTGATGTTCCTAGCCAACCAATGTCACGACCCAAGGGTACCCCCTAGACGTAACATGGCGTACTTGACCCCGAAGGGGTCGCATACAAGCCCTTAGCATATCCTAAACATAAGATAATAGAAAATATGGGAAAATTTAAAACTTTTACAATATAAGTCATTTTTCATAAAATCAAGCGGAAGTGTTTCTATACTTTTGTCTCAAACCATCAAATACACTTTAGATTGAACTCTTGGGACACAACCCATACAATAGTCTAAAACATAAAAAAAAATGACATAAAGGAACAAGGGTTTGTCCTCAAAGCTATGAGGACTCACCGAAACTTCAACTCTTCTTGCACCTTAGAAACCTAGCCCACAAAGAAACTCAATATCCAAAACCCTACATTTGATTAGAATGTAGGCAATATGCATTAGGTCAAAATGTACCAAGTATAAAAGCTAGCACAACATCATAAGAGCATCTCAAATGGTTAGTCAACATGAAACATAAGCATAAGAGATAATAACATAATAATAGCATAATCATCATATAAACATAAGTCAACATAAGACATAGTTAATGAGCATAGGAGATAAGTCATAATCATAATAAGCCAAGTCTTCAACATAAACATCATATAAGCATAATTGACTTTTAGTCATCTCTATCATAATAGAACCATTCTCAAGTAACGTCAAAAGCATACAAGTGTATAGCATGAATAGCATCCCATAATACCACCCAAGCCAAGTATCCCTTTTTGGTCATCTTAATCATAGCCTATATACATGGTCAACTCTTAAGCTCCTGTTACCATAAGGGAACCATACTCCTAAGTAACCTTAAAGCACACTTGCGCAATGTATGAAAGGCATCCCATACTACCCTTCACACTAAGTATAACCTTGAAGTCATCATAGTCATATTTACCCTACTTTGGTCTAATTAATAGCTTACTTAACATAGACAAGGGAACTATCACCATAGTCAATCTTATCATGTCAAAGAAGGCAACTATAGAACAATCATATCTAATCATACATCATATAAGAGCAAACATCTCATGAGTCACCTTAAGGCAAGCTTGTGCCATGTATGAACAAGACCCCATAATCCTACCCATGCTAAGCTAGACACTTAGGTTCTTCATTCACGTTCATCATCTCTTAACATGAAAAAGACAAGGGTAATCCCCTCTTAGTCATGCATGAAGTGGAGAGGTATCTAGACCTACTATCCAAACCAGTCATGCTCATATTCATCAATGCAAGTGGGAGTCACCTCAAGGCATACATGTTTAGTTCATCATAAAGGACAAGGGAAGTCACCTCAAGCCACACATATCATGGAATCATAAAGACAAGGGTATTCACCTCTAGTCATACATATCAATGAATCATAGGTATTCGCCTCCATGTTCATTAGAAGAGGAATACAGGTATTATCCTCCATATTGATTTTAAGGTGATATAGGTATTCACATCCATATCCATTTTAATGTGTAATGTAGTTATTCACCTTCACATCAACACATAGAGATCATAGGTAATCGCCTCCATGATCAACATAAAGGCTAATGGGTAATCACCGCTTGCCTTGGGAGTCATACATACATAAAAGGGTAATCACCTCACACTCCCCATAATTAATTAGGAGTAACGGAACTTACCACACATTCCTATCATGTATAGGTCATTTAGGGGAATCACTACAAGCCTCATCACATCTTAGAGTCCAAGGACTTATATTCATTTTAGGTGAAAAAAACTTTCAACCTAGAATCATTCTATGTGAGGGCACATTTAATGTCATATCATGTTCATTCATAATGTCATATCTAGAATTCTACATTAGACATGGTGAAATGACCCAAAAAAGTTCTTAAAAATGTGCTTCGAAAGTTACCGGAAACTTGTTTAGCTATATCTAAAAAAATCCATTTTGTTTTTCAAAAATCCGACTTCATATTCTTGTTTAGGGGGTAAAATTGAGTGGGAAATGGGTCTAACCCAAATTTTAGAGCAACCGTATCAAAATCCAAAATTTCCAAGTGAAGCCTTTTTCGAGGGTCTACTTTGGAGG
>JAJOOR010001110.1:0-60318 GCA_036250505.1 Solanum acaule
TCACTGACCTTTGAGAATTTATCTTTAGAAACATTGCCTTTCTTCTGTAAAGAAGCGAGGTTACCATCAGGTAAATCTTGTCCAAGATTTAAAACTAAAATTCCCATAATAACATGAAGCCATCCAGGAATAAAAAATGCAATTCTCCAAGCAGTAAACGGGGTTGCCCCTGCTCTACGTATTATATCGTAGAGCAAAGGCATAATAAGTTGAGTAGCACCACCACCCATATTCCCCCATCCAGCAGCTGTCCCATTAACAAGTCCAATAATTTGACTATTAAACATCGTACTCATCCAATACTGACATGACACAAACGTTGCTAGTGAAAACCCAATCATAAACCTCACAGCAACGTACCCTCCAGCTGATGACACAAAAGACATACAAAAAACAGTTGGGGCAGATAACATTATAAGAAACGCGCAACCATATCTAGGACCTAACATGTCACATATCGCGCCCATCGCGAGCCTAGACAAGATACTACCCGAAACAGAGGCAACTCCAGCATTACCAACATCCATTTTAGTTAAATTAAGATTGTCCCTAATAATAGGGACTAAAGGGGCTGCAGCAAAAGTCGATACGAAACAAGTAAAAAATGAAATCCATGAGAGTTGAAACGTTAGGCCATGAGGTTTCGAAAACGAATAAAATTTAAAAACTTTAGCCTTGTGTTCAGAATCAACAGGGACTTTGAAATTAGCAGTTGTATCAGTTGGTACAATTGGTGAAGCAACTGAAAATGCAAGAACTGGTTCTCTACCAGTAACACCATGCATTGAACTTCCTGGTGATCCTTCAATATCACCCATTTTAGGCAAAAAAAAAAAGTGATTAAAATGGTAATTAAGGAAGTTTAGTGAGGAATTAAAGATTTGTTTGATGTGTTTAATAAGTTGTGAGAAGTTTAGATGTGTTTATATAGGTTTTAAAAGTAACCAATGGAGATTATGAATGGTCACAATTTGTATAGAAAATTTGTTTAATTTAATCAGTAGAATACATTTTGCCGCATCTGATATGAATAGTGTTTGTACTTATCGTATATCCCAAAGGTTCATGATTACTAAATATCGAGTTAATTTAACGGTTACTCAGCTAATAGTTATTATTACTGACTTAATAAAATACTGAAGGGAGGAAATCAAATGTACTGTGTGATCATTAAAATACTGAACCAACATAGTTCAAATTTTGAATCCGTCTTTCTTTAAACTTTTTCTGATTTATTTCTAATGATAACAAATACAACAAAAATAATAGATTTTTTTTCATCTGTCATAGTATTGGTGAATAGAATTACTTGATACTTGTTGCTGATGGGAGGTGAGAGATATCCCGAAAAAATAGTCGAGGTGTGTGCAAACTGATCCGAACACCACAATTATCGAAAATAAACTAAAATTTACAATATTCAAAGAGTTAGATGCATGATTACATTATGAAGATGGTACACAATTCTAATGAGTAGTTATCATTAGTCTGACTTGTCATTTTATTTTTTTTTGGTTTAAAAAATTTCCCAATAATAATCGATGATAAACTTTAGTTAGTTGTTGTTTACCTGGTCAATATTGAGCTCATGCAAATTGCAATCATTAAATTAAGGTCATTTTTATTTGGTTTAAGATAAGGTACAATTGTAAGTACAATGTATAAGGCAAATTACAAGTCTATCAAGAGCCAAGATAAGCACAATAATCATACCTGGACTCAATCACACGTTCGAGCTGTGAAATAACAATAAAATATTTTTTATTCAACTTATAAGTCTCGAATTCAAATTGTTAAAATGGATATTAACATCTGCACTATAATAAATTGTTCTCATCACACTTTTGGAAGTTTTATCTTTCCCAAAACCCTATATAAATACGAAATATTTTGTGCACTATACTACCCTAGTCATTCTTTAACATAGGCTTCTTCTTTGGAGGTTATCATTCAAAGGTGTGTTTAGGTAGTAGAAAATATTTTTCAAAAATAGTTTTCTTATTTATTTTATAGCACTAATCAAATTAAGTACACAAAAAACATTATTTCATAAATATATTTCTATATAATTTATGTAAATACTATGAGATGGTGAATGATTATAATGAATCTGACTAATCAGATGGGTATATAGAATTAATTCCCAAATTAATTAATTAATTAATAATCCATGATTGAATTAATTGAGTTGCAATTAGAAAAAATGAGCTCAATGTACGGAGCCAAACAAAGTACATTCGACATACCTTTGACCTTGGCTTTTCATATTTGGGAAATTAATTTGAGAATTAATTAATAAGAATTTAATTTTATTGACGCCTCTAGGTGTAAATATTAATATTTATATATTATCATTATATTTGATATGGGATATATAGCAAAGCTAAATATTATTCATTTACTTAGTAATATCATCTAGAAAAATAATTACTTGTTTTTTCAGGAAAATATTGCGCTTCTACCAAACACACATTCACTAAATGCTTTTTTTAATTATATATTAAGTTAATCTTTCAAACGATCATTCAACTAATAGTACTATTATCTTAGAAAGTCACTTTCTTTATTGAAAAAAGTTAAAATCAAGATGAAGGTTTATTTTATTTGATAATAACTAATAACTATTAAGTTGAGTACTGACCATACAAGAAATCAATATAAGTATGTGAATATCTTCTTCTTCTTTTTCTCATAAGCCTATAAAACGAGATTTAATAAAATAGAAATTCTAGTTTTAAGGATATTTATCTTGGAAAAATCCTTAGCAAAAATATACTTATGTTTTATTATTATTATTATTATAATAGAGTTTATTTAAAGGAGCCAAACGCCTCATATATAAATAAAATAAATGAAAGTATTTGTTGACTTATAAGCGATAACTATCCGTCTATCCGTATAGATACTGTACTTCGTTTTATATTTTTATTATTTTCTCACTTAGATATTTCTATTAAAGTTTAATTATATTTAAATTTGTACATTGCAAGGCTCGTTTTTTAGAGTGATGCTCTCAATAATATCTTTTCAATTTTCAGAAATTAAAATAAAGACATCTGATTAAGAATAATTCATATTAATTACTTTATTTTATTAATTAAACTTTTAAAAAAGTTTCTTAAACTCAAAAGGAACATTATATTGGCAATCAAGTTAGGCCTGCACAACGATGGAGGGATATGAAGACTTATGCTATTCATTCATCTTAATCAGAGGTTAATTTCGACTGAAAGTATTTTCTTATATTAAATATCGAATAAAAAAGAGAGTTAGGTCTGGCACATTTAACTTATATTAAATGTCACAATAACATAGAATATGATGTCATAATCTTAATACTAATAAATTTACTACGCTATGAAATATGAAGAATTATTTCAAACTTTTTATGTGTATTAATCTATGAAATTTTCAAAATATATGTGCTCAGCTCTGTTTGAGCTCAAATTGTATGAATTCATTCATGACGACCTAGTAAGTGATATTCATAGTTTTTTCAAAGGCAAAAGTTGCCTTTTTTGGCGGTTAGGGGTCACGAAACGAATTCAAGATTATCACGACTTTTTGTGTATCAATTCATGAATTTTCCGAAATATGTGTGGACCAACTTTGTTTGAACTCAAATTTTATGGATTCATTCGTGACGACCTAGTAAAGAATACTCATAGTTACCCTAGGATCAAATAGAGTCAGTCTGTCAAATTCTAAAAAAAAATCATGAACTAATACACACGAAAAATACTTAAATAATCCAAAATTCCTTACAACTCAAGCCTAAATAATCCAAAATTCCTTACAACTCAAGCCTACCTCTTTTTGTATGAAGTTGTTTGATATTCAAATCTGAAGTGTAGCATTCTAATTTTTCTTTTTAAGAGAATTAACCTAAATAGCTGCTCACCTAACCGCTAAAATATAGATAACCGTCAAATATATAATATATGTGTAATTTATATATAATTAGTGCATAATCTATATATACCGACTAGAAAAAAAAAACAGTAAATCTGACAAACTATTTGAATAAAGATACCTTCTTAGAATGAAGAGTATATAATTGTAAAGGGCATCATCACACATGAAGATAGGTTATCAAACATATGCTACAGTCTAATGCACAACAATAAAACTTTGCCAAAGTTAAAACTAACAGCAGACACATGACTAATTTTTTACCATACTAAAATGGTAAATTTTTCGAAACTAACCGCGATCTAGTTTTGATTGTTCAAGTCCAGGGACGATCGCGGTCCTGATTTTATCTACTTTCACAACCAGCTGTGAAGAAATAAACGATTTCCTGCAGATCAATTGCTGTGTATTTACCTTTCTATCTATTGCTTCCATCAGAACGAACAATCAGGCGTTGTTGGTACTTCCTCCTCTCCTTTCAGCTGGTTTGTAAAGCACGACGGTAACAAACTTTGAGCGAAAACGAGATGTTACACCGACTGCCACGACTGGTCCCGGGGTTTGTCTGTCCTCAAGGTAGAGATGGTTTAGAACCACGTGTTGTGGTGATGGCAGCTCTGCAGATTGATCCCTAGACACACTGTGGTGGTTCAATATGGTAGTGTGCAGCTGTGGTGGAACCATTGGTGGTTCACGTGCATCATCTTCGTTTCCAGGATGTACGTTGTTGTAACTTACATCAGGTGATCTTGGTATTTCGAAACCTGTCACGATAGCTTCATCCTGTGTGCATAACTTGGATTAAGGCATAGTTTTAACAAACAATAGTACAATCAATATGTATGAAATGTGCAACTTACTTGAGCTTCGCCATATCGATGTGCTTGATTCATGTTCACTTCAACGAAGAGTCGCACAAACTGAAATAGAGAAATGGAATCCTTTAAATTGACATGATTCAGAGCCTTATAAATTGAACGTATACTTAAAAGACATATATCATAAATGGAAACACAATTCAAATGAACAAAGACAGTGGTACAATTACAATTACGTTTCCCGGTTATACATGGCACCTGCCGTGGAAGAGAATGACCGAGTTCAATGATCGATTTTAATTCAAGATGACCAAATTCAAGGTTTCAACAGTGTTGTCAAAAGCAAAAAAGCTCTAAGGTCCGTTGAGGCTTTAAGCACAAATAAAGTGTTGGCTTTAATGCAAAAGGTGCAAAGGGAGAAAAAATACAAATATATATATATATAGGTTTAGTCCAAGACTAACAATCATAAGTATGAATTACAAACATACGTACAAAGAGATTGAAAAAAGGAACAAATAAATTGTTTGGTGTTTGCTTCTTCAGAAGAGACTTTTTGGCAAAGAAAAATATGTCTTAGAGCCTTGATGATGTTAATAAAGCACACATTAAGCGAGGAGAAGCGCTCAACACAATTCTGAGTCTCACCTTCAATGGTTAAGCACGCTTTTGACAACATTGGGTTCAAACATTTCTTTTCTACTGTAGAAGTTTCTCATAAACATCTATAACAAGATCCTAATCCCCAGTGTTATCCAAGGCCCGGTTAGGTCCTGAAGTGAGGCTCAAATAATGTCAAGCGCTTCGCCTCGCTTAATGTGCACTTCAGTGTTGTCATCAAGGTTCTAAGGCATAATTTTCTAATGAATCTCTTCTGAAGAGACGACACTAAACAGTTGATATATAGTAATTATTTTTCAATTTCTTTGTATATATATCTGTCATTCATGCTTATAAATTATTAGTCTTGGACTAAACATGTATATTTGTATTTTTTCTCCCTTTGCACCTTTTTGCATTAAAGCTCACTCTTTATTTGCGCTTAAAGCCCCAACGGACCTTAGAGCTTTTTTGCGCTTTTTGCTTTTGATAACACTGCTAATCCTATATGTAGAATCTGAAGAAGGTATTTACCTAGGGTGAAACGTTCATGTGAGATCTACAGAGCTAATCTCTGGAACATGTCAAATCGAAATGAGCAACAAATGGTTGCAGCTATGAACTTGCACAAAAACCTCCTCAATGTGTATTCAAGAGAGAAAGAGATAAAAAAAGTTTCACAGGACACTACACAAGATTAAATCTCGTTACTAATTTCAATCTTGTTACTTTTACTTGTCCAGTTTAGAAAACCAAGATATAATTTATCACTTAGTTCCTAATTTACGCTTATTATTAACTAGTCATTTTCCAAAACATAAATTTATTATATTCAAAGGGCGATATGGTAAATTGTCATTCTATGTATTGCACCTTATAGGGTGTGTCAAGTCAATACTGAACAAGTAAAAATGGATGGAGGGAGTAAATTGTCTACCAAAAGTTTCAATTACAAAATGACCACAAGTACCTAATTTATTTGACTTTATCTGGCCTCTAATATTCTCAAATATAAAAGAATGACCCTATACTAGTAATGCATGAAAACAAAGTTGAAAACATTAACTATTCCATCTTGACTTAATGATCAGCCGATGACCCCATTATGGCTTATACCATACACAGAAAATAAGACACTAAAAAGGGTTAATTTAAAAATAACAAGACCTATATATAGATGGAACACATACACAATTCCATACTCTTACCCCTACTTCCATAAATGCTTGCACTCCACACAACATTCCAACTGGTTACCTTAATAAAAAAATCCAAAACATGCAGCAATTCAAACTTCGACAATATCCCATATATTCTCAAATCATTAAAATATAAGTGAAAGAATCTAGCTTGGGATTGAGTCGTAGTTGTTATATTGTTTAAACTATCGCAAGAATACTGCCAAAGATAAGAGCATGTCTTCGATTGTGACAACTCAACTAACAGTTTTTAATAACTGATGTCAAATAGTTAGAATTATCCATCCGCGAGTTTGTCCTAACAAATTCAAAAGCCTTAGCTATTGGTTTAGCCTTTCCACTCCACCAAACATCCTTGTCTCTCTTCTACCTCATTTCCATAAGCCAACTCATCTTAGATCATATTAACCCTGCTTTTGTCAGCTTACTCAAATTGCCGGTCACATATCTGAAGGAGGAGTGTTGTAGAAGGTTGACCACCATCTAAAACTAATTAATTTACGATGAAACAAAAAAATAACTATTCCACAAATTCTTCATTCTGTTAATGTCGTTCCAAGAGCAAGGTTACACAAAAGACTTGCTGAAAGTTAATTGATAATGGCTCTCACCAGGAGGGTGCATGCACACCAACACACACACATATATAATTAGATTTAACTAAAATGACTAATCTAATTTCAGAAACTTCCTCGAGTACCAACTATGTTTATCATAAATTCTTTTAAACATTGATGACAGCGGTGCGTATGATAATCACCATCAAATCTCCTCCCTCAACTAACATTTGTAATCTACTATGCAAATTTTTAACTCCTTTCAACCTATTTCTATTGGTCTTCATCTTTAAGCATCCACACTTTTAAGCAAACATCCAGTATTGCACTCTTGTAAATACTCTTTTTTTCTTTCCTAATAAGTAGTGCATACTTCACTATCATGCAAAGCAAGTGTACACTCACAGCTCATTAGACACGTATAACTAATTTTACATGTAATTTAGGGGGAGAACACTTAAGCATGGAAACGATGCTCAAATGCAGATGCTACATAAACTCTTTCCTTCTCCATTAAGTGCTAATAACTTATCTACCATCCTAAACACCATGTGCTTTCCATGCTCAAGTGCAGATGCTAAGTGAACTCTTTCCTTCCCCGTGATTAAGTGCTAAAAACTTATCTACCATGTAAAACACCAGGTGTTTTCCATGCTCAAGGGCAGATGATACGTGACTCTTTCCTTCTCCATGATTAAGTGCTAATAACTAATCTACCATGCAAAACACCACATGGCTGCATGATTCAATTACATTTCTGTTTAGCCCACTAGCTAATTGAGACACATTTATCGTTCCTAAAAGTTCTTCAAACAGGTGATTGACGAAGAATCAATAATTCCTACTTCTTCCAAGTGCAGGATAACTCCAGTAACACAAAACCCATCAAAAGTGGATAAAAGTTGCTAACCGGAAACTACACATTGTCAACTTGAAATATTAATAGATTTCTTGAACAAAGATTTTCTTTCTAAAATAAGAATCAACTACTTCGCCAACCTCTAAAAATTTTATTTAACATGTATAAATAATCTATCCAGAATCACCACCAACAACAACAACAAAATACCCAGCATAATCCCACAAGTGGGGTTTAGGAGGGTAGTGTGTATGTAGACCTTACCCCTACCTTGGGAGGTAGAGAGGTTGTTTCGATAAGCAAAAAGAATTGTGATTTAGAACCTATAAACTAAAAATCCTCTTTCTGCCAGGGTACCACCCTCTACCTCCCCTCACCCAAAAAAGGAAACCCTAAAATGATCCAGAATCATTCACATAGGGAATCTACACACATTGATTGTATATGTAATTTTGATTCTACAATCATAAATTCGCAAACACAAGAAGGAACTACAAATTAAAGACAAACATTCATAAACTAATCTAACTTCCACAAGCTATACTAACCTGATTCAACTTTCCTTTGGTTCTTCAATCATACACACAAAGAATTCAGCAGAATCAACAACCCATCTGCACCAAAAATCAATGGAAACACAAGAAAAATCAAAACTTTAATCCATCAAACAAAAAAAACCAACAAGAACCACTAAACCTAAAACCCCAAATTGATCCACAAGACACAAAGCAGAAAAAAGGATCAAGAAATTAGTAAAAATGATTTCTTTCAACACAAACTTTACAGAAACAGGCAAAGAAGCACATAAAAATCAACACTTTAACTTTACATAGAGCAAAAAAAGTAACCCCAAGAGCAAAAACAAAGAATTTCACCTGAAAATGCCAGAAAAATCAAAACTTTATAAACAAAAATCAGATAAACCCAACAAGAACTACTAAACTAAAAAACCCAAATTGATCCACAAGACACAGAGCAGAAAAAAGATGAAGAATTTAGTAAAAATGATTTTTTTTAATACATAAACTCTATAGAAACAGGCAAAGAAGCACATAAAAATCAAAACTTCAAGTTTACATAAAGCAAAAAAAGTAATCCCAAGAACTAAAACCAATGAATTTCACCTGAAAATGCCAGAAAAACAAAAGGGATTCTGAAACTCGAAAACAAAAAAAAAAACACTCTTCACAGCTTATATAGAGTATCTCACCTAGAAGATTCCGCCTTAGAATCAAATTTACAAAATCACAAGAATTGTATTTTAGGGAAAAAAACATAATTCTCTAGAGAAATAAAACTTTTGCCAAAAAAAAAAGAAAAATAGGAACATAAAGATAAACAATTGGGCTTAAGCAAAAAGAGCAGATGGGCCAAGTTATAAAATATCCTAATTAAGAACATGTCAAATTAAGTAAATAAATGAAAGGAGAAAATTGCGCGGATAAGCAAATATATACATTGGTAATTAGCTATTATAGCTATAGTTTGAATTAGTTACCACTCGCAACCTCTTTTTAGTTATAATTATGTGCACCTCTCTCTTCTCTTCCTCTCTTCCTCTCTCTCTTTTTTCTCTCCTCTCTTATACATATACATATACAATTATATGACAAATATACAAATACAATTCGTCTCTCTCCCTCTCTGCCCTCTGTCGCTCGTCTCTCTCTTGCCTCTTCCAATCTCACTCGCAAGATATACAAATACATATGTATATCAGTTACATATATATGACAGATATACATATATATTTCGACAGATATACAAATACAATTCACATCTCTCTACTCTCTGCCATCTCTCATTCACCTCTCTTATCCCTCTCGCAATCTCGCTCATCTCTCTGCCTCTAACATGTAGCTACGAATCGTAATAACAAACTATAGTTATGGAGCCTAATTAAGTTGTTTTTAGTGGCTATTTGCGAAAATTCCCTAAATGAAGTACTACATGAGATATGTACAATAGGATTGGTGTTGGCAAAATGAGTCCATATGGAGGGTTAAAATTCAATTCGTTTTTTTTACAAATCATTTCAACTCGTCCAAAACTCAACTCAAACTGTCCATTTACCGCCACAAAATTTGATATTGAATTATGAATTAGCTTTGGACCATATATACTTATTAATCAAACAAAAAAAACAAAGAATTTTATTTGAATACTGATATTGAACTTGAAATTAACCAAGAAAAAAATCACATAACTTTGTAATGACTTTAGACGCGTGTCACGTCCAAAGTTAATTTTAACAAAGTCTAATTTTAGATAAATATATTTGAACGTTTTAAGAAAATGTAATTTCAGATATAATGTCTGAAATTCAACCTTAACTTCAAACACCGCTTGTTTTAAAGTTTTTTGAATTGAGTAGACTTGACAATTTTTACGTGTTGCTAATATGATTCAAATAGTGATTTCAAAATCAAGTATATGTGCATTTCGCCCACTAGGAAACTAACTTTGTGAAAGCGTATCACTAAGTATCTAAAAAGAGAGAAATTTCATAAAAGGCTATAGTATAGGTGAATATTATGTCGTTCAGTGAGATTTTTGCCATTTACATAATATTACTTTTTTTTCTTTTTTTATATAGAGTTCTGACGCAATTGTATCAGATACCATTTAAATTGTTGCTATTAAATATGCAAGTCCTTAATTGATGCAAGCAATCAATGCAATAATGTAAACAATCATATTAATTAACGAAACTTACACTATCGATTTGTTGTGAAGTTGTAAACAAGACAACAAAATAATCTAAAAAAATTTCATAAACAAAATCTGATAATTTTTATTTACCCTAGTGACTTCATTTTCTTTTTGTTTACCGGGGGTTGTAAACAAGACAACAAAATAATCTAAAAGAATTTCATAAACAAAATCTAATAATTTTTATTTACCCTAGTGACTTCATTTTCTTTTTGTTTACCGGGGGTTGTGGATAAAGTATCAAAGTTAGTATTGTTGCGGTGTATCAACTATATATATTAACCATTTAAGTTTTGATACGACATTTCAGGATTTGGAACACTAACAACAATTCCTTAGATAATTGATGGTATCATGATACCTTTCTGATACATTACATCATGATACATTTTTGATACACGATGCATCATGGATGAAATCATTTTGGGAGTCGGGGGAGTTGTACGTGAAATCTCACCTTTTTTTGCACATATATTGGGCATTTAGGATCCATTTTACAGGAATTAGGCGATTTTCCATAAATTTTTTTGGTGATATGGCTTTCAAACGATTTTTTTGTCAACCTTTACGGAGGCATCCATAGGGAGTTGGGGGAGCAGTCGGTAAAGTCTCACCATATTTTGCACATACTTTGAATATATTAGGAATCATTTTATAGAAATTAGGCGATTTTCTAAAAATTTTGTGTGTGTTACTCTATTATTATTTTAGTGATATGGCTTCCGGACTATGTTTTTTCCAAACTATACTGAATCCCCCGTAAGGAGTGGGGGCAGTACGAGAAGCCTAAACATTTTTGCACATATTTTGGACATTAAAGAGCCATTTTACGGGAATTAGGTGATTTTCTCAATTTTTCGTGTGTGTTAGCCCATGAATAATTTTGGTGATATGACTTTCGAGCGATTTTTTTGCAAAACCTTAACAGAACCCTCCATAGGGACTTAGGGAGTTAAGAAAGCAGTATATAAAGTCTCACCATTTCTTGCACATATTTTACGCATTCAGGATCCGTTTTACAGGAATTAGGCGGTTTTCTCAGTTTTCGTGTGTGTTAGTCCATAAATATTTTTGTGATATGGCTTCCAAAAGATTTTTGGCAGTCTTTATGGAACCCTTAGTAGGGAGTTTGGGGAGCAGTATATGAAGCCTCACCATTTTTTGTACATATTTGGACATTTTTGAGCCATTTTAGAGAAATTAGGCGATTTTCTCAATTTTTGTATGTTTTTGCCCATGAATATTGTGGTGATATGACTTTTGGATGATTTTTTTGCAAAATCTTTACAAAAACCTCCGTAGGGAGTTGGAGGAGCCCTACGATAAGTCTCACCATTGTTGCACATATTTTGGGCACTTATGATCCATTTTATAGGAATTGGGCGATTTTTTCCGTTTTCCTGCATGTTAGCCCATAAATTTTGGTGATATGACTTTCTTAGATAATTATTTTAGATAGTTTCAAATATATATATAATAAAATAATTAGTTTACAAGAAATATAGTTATATTATATTTACATAAAAAAAATAGCCAAAAGTCATAGGAAGTATACACTGACTATATAATATAGTTTGCCAAAAGTCATGGAAAATATACACTGACTATACATTATGATATACTCAAATTACTGAATATAGCTCAATTATATATGAAGTGTATATCGAGTATACATGAAGTATACACTGACTATTCAATCTTGATCAACTCAAAAGCACCTCGAAACAATCTCAAAATTTAGATATGAAATCCTCTCGATGTGATTGGTCTTTTGATATAAAAGAGAAGAAGACGACAAATGCGAAGAAGAAGAAAATTACTGGCTTTTTTTTTTTATAATTAAGTTTGTCGAATGTTCTTTTGGAGTAATTAACCCTATTTTAAAATAGAATTTTAAGGAATAAGTATAAAGTTTATGTTTGCCTAGTTGTATAAATTTTCCTTTATATAAACATCCATACATAATTGGGATTCAACTTTTCATGGTATTGGGCCAAGAAATTATTGGGTTGTCCCAATTTATCTAAAATATATGGTAAGATGAATAAGATTGTAAGAAGTACTAGGAAATTTAATAACTAAGTAGTCCTAAAATATATGGTAAGTGGAAGAGAAGATATATGATAAGAAGTAGGGAAAATTGTATATAATAGCAAACTATTAATTCAAATTAAATGTCATAACTACAGTTTGATTTAATTGTACCCTGTAGCAAACTATTGTTATTTCGCCTCTCTTCCTGGTGAATCTCGCTCGTCATTCTCGGCAGTCTGTCCCTCGCCTCTCTTGCTTTTATACAAACGCAAATGTATAAAATGTGTTTGTGTTTGTATAAAGCGAGAGAAAATTGTATGTATACATATATTTTCGTTCCCCTTTCTCCCCTCTCCTAGATCTCGCTCGCCACTCTCCCAGATCTCACTCGCCTCTCTCACTTTATACAAACACAAATGTATACATTGCGTTTGTGTTTGTATAAAGCGAGAGAAAATTGTATATACAAATACATATATTTTCGTCCTATACACTTATGATTATACAAATACAAATCTTCCCCTGCCTAGTTTTCTTTTGTGTTTCTCTCTTTTCTCGCTTTATACAAACACAGATTGTACAATTGATTCTTTTGTATATGTATACCGAAACAGATTATACAATTGCTTCTTTTGTATATATGTATAGCGAAATATACATATTAATAGTCATAGCAAACATAAAGTTTTATATGGAGCGCAATTATGCAAACTATAGCTTTAATATACAAATATGATTTTTGTGTTTGCTATATGTGAAAGTTGCTCTAAGAAGTATTAGTAAAATTAATAATTAAGGAATCTCAAAATAAATGATAATAAATACTTAGAGAATTAATAATTAAGGAATCAAGGAGTCCTAAAATGTACGGTAAGAGCAAATGAAAAAATATGGTAAGAAGTATTAGATTTTTTAATAATTAAGTAGTCCTAAAATATATAATAAGAAATATTATGAGAATTAATAATTAAGAAATCAAGGAGTTCTAAAATATATGGTAAGAGGAAAATATATGATAAAAAGTATTAGGAAAAGTAATAATTACTAAATCCTAAAATATATGGTAAAAGTAAGAGGAAAATATATGGTAAGAAGATTATGGAAAATTAATAACTAAGTAGTCCCAAAATATATGATAAGAAATATCAAGAGAACTTATAATTAAATAATCAAGTAGTCCTAAAATATATGGTATGAAAAGGTATTTTGTAAGTGAGATTTGTGAAGGATAAAATTATATGCAAATCTTATACTTATTTTTATAAAATAGAGAGATTATTTTCGATGAACTCTTAGCTGAAACGAGAAGTTATTCAAAGTAAAATTATATAAGAATTTTTTTTAGATACAAAGTAAATGAAATAATATATAGTAAAATGCATTGAAAAATAAGAAACTACACAGTTATTAAATACTACTACTAATAAGTAGGGGTGTTCACGGTTTGGATAAAAATCGATTCAAACCGATAAAATAAAATCGATTTTATGTGGGTTTGTTTGGTTTGGTTTTAGATTTTTGAAAACCGATAGTATTTGGTTTGATTATGGTTTTATTCGAAAAAACCGAAGAACTAACTGAACCGAACCGATGAATTATATACATATATTTTATTAATATATATACTTAATATATTGTTTTTATAAACTATTTTAAAGATCTTATACATATTTTCATTAAAATTTCTTTATAATTTACTTATTGAAAGCAAAAATGTCGAAGATGAAACATTTATCTTATTGATTTCATGTATGTGAGTGTCTATGACAATTCTTTGTGGGACTGGAAATATTATTGTCTTTCCTTCTAGGCCAATATAGTAAATTTTAAAGCTTTATTGATAGTAAATTTAGTGATCGAAAATTCAGTAATTTAAGTCGTTCTAACTATTTTTTGTTTTGAATGGATTGTTGTCATTTTTTTCACATTTTGAATTAATTGTTTCTTTTATTTTTGTGTATGGTTAATAACTGAATAACTGAACCAAACCAAACCAAACCGAAACCGATAACCATCAAACCGATAAATGTATATTATATTTGGTTTGGTTTGGTTTTGATAATTTTAAAACCGATTAAGTTGATTTGGTTTTGATTTTGACCAATAACCGATCCAAACCGACCCGTGAACACCCCTACTAATAAGGATGAAAAGAGACGCGGCTAGCCCTGCACCCTTGCCTCATCAAATCATATGTGTACTCCCTCTGATCCATTTTAATTGTCGTGATTACTCAGTAAAAACAAATATATCAAAAATAATTGTTGTTTTAGAAAATTAAAATTTAATCAATTATTAGTTTTTCCTCTTTAGTTTTGCTCAATATAAAGAATGATTAATATGCTGAAAAAGTATAATATTTAAATGAGATAAAGTAATAAATAAGGATAATTTATTTAAATTGTTTTTGATTAATGTTTCCACAATAAACATGCAAAAAAGAAATGACAAGTAAAATACATTAAAAAAAAAGTAGTAAAATTTACAAAAATTGATGTAAACACCTAATGGAGATAAGTATTTACCCCTTACGAGTTTCATCTTTCGCTATGTAGTAAAAGTTGAATCTGACTATATAATATTCCACTCCTAATTTGTCTCTCCCTCGAACTAAATAATACTCTCTTTGTTCAAATTTATATGAAAAATCTTAAATATAAGGATCAAAACATTTAATTGTAAGTATAAATACTTTACTTCTTTTTAACAAAATATACATGTTTAAAAATTTCATGGATAATACCATAAATTAACATAGCTAACAATTTAAACTACTTTTAAAATATTATAATAAAATATATCTGACTTTTCAAATAATAACACCTTCACATAAAATGAAACAAAACGAGGAATATTTTTTTTAAAATAAATAAATAAAGCCATGTCCACACGCTTATAGGTAGTAAGTAGGGGGGTGGGTTGGTGAGCAATCAAAATGCTTAACTTGACTTTTAGCCCACATATACTAACTACTCCATTTCAATTTGTTGTTTGACGTATTTTGATTTGACACAAAATTTAAAAAAGTAAAGAAAATTTGAAAATTTTATAATTTAAATTAAAAATATGTTAAATGTACCAAATCGTCCTATCTTTTGCTCTTAAACCTGTCAGGTGAAAATTTGAAATTAAAAAGTTGTTAAAAAAAGAAAAGAATCATTCTTTTTATAAATAGACTAAAATGAGAAAGTATATCAAACAAATTGAAACGAACGAAATATATATTTTATTAAATATATATAACTTAACAAATTATTCTTCCAACAAGACCACGTGCTTCCCACGTGAAGGTAACCCTACTAAATTCCCATAAACTTTATATCATGAAAAATACAAAACAAAATGGTGTATTTATTGATCCTTTAGTACCTTAACCCCACTCTCTCACTTTTAGCCGCCCCTTTAGGACCTTACCTACTTAAATTCCATGCAACCCAATGATGACTTTTTGGCATCCCCTAAACCCTTGAGGACCATAAATTCAAAAATATTTATTTATATTTGATATTTATATTAAATTATAAAATAAGGATACAGGAGTGGAGCTACAAGTTTGAAAACATATATTTGATTAAACTCAATACATTTTATTTAAATAATATATTTTTAAAATTTTGAAACTCAATTATTATGATTTGAATTTGTCAATGTATAATTCAGAATATATAAAATTTAAAATTTTAAATACGCCTAAAAAATGTGTATAGTTATTATAGTTTAGTGATTACCATTTGATGCCTATCTACCTCATAAATATTGAGTTCATAGGCGATGACCACTTTCTCCATTTAATAGTCATGATAAATAATAGTTATTTAATATTAATCTCTTAGACTATATACACACACCAACTCTATTAAAGTGAGAATATGTAATAGCAAAGCTAAATGTTCAGAGATAGGGTTGATCGAATTCAGTAATTTTATTTAAATAATATATTTATAAATTTAAAATTTTAATTATTATGATTTAAATTTATCGTTCTAAAATTTAAATTACATAGAATTAAAATTTTGATTTTACTTCTAATAACACGTGTAGTTATTATAGTTGAGTGACTACAATCAAAGGTTATCTACCTCATAAATTATGAGGTCATAGGAGATGACCACTTTCTCCATTTAATAATCATAGTAAATAATACAAATTATTGTTATTTATTAAATTGTTCCTCCTATGTATATGCTAGGTTACATTAGATTTGGATCTCTTAGTCTTATATATACAGACCAACTATGTAAAAATAAATAATTACTTAATGTAAACTATAGTAGTTCATATTTATGTAAATCGTCTTTAATTAAAAGCTCATATTTGAATTATGATGGTAAATTCATTTTTTATGAAAAATATTTTATTCTTAATTCTTTACGTAAATTTAAATTAATCAGGTTACACTGCAAATAAGTATCGAAAATCGTGTGGAAAAAAATACTTTTATTTTTCTGGCATTAAAGAAGAAATAGAGATAGTAACTAGCTAGTAAAGCTTGCAGTTGTCTGTACGGACAAATGGATCAAACTTCAGGTAGAGTGTTGTTTTAAAAAAAAATAAAAAATCTTATTATAAAGTTCAATAAATTTTACATAATAAAATTAGGTTAAACACATCAACAAACACTAAAACTTGTCAATGAATTTTACAAAGTCATTCATATTATGATTTAATTTAATTGAGCGCTTAAATACATTTTAAAGTGTTCTTATTAAATACTTTCGACTTAAATTTTTACAAAGTTTATTTTTGTATGTATATTTGATAGCCCTTTATGTATCAAAATTAATTAAAATATGTTTGAGTTTTACAACTTATCAAGATTAATCTGTATAATCAAATAAGGAGGTTACACATTTTAAATAATTGACTTATCTATATAATAATCACTTAAAAATACATACATAAACATTTCCATATTTTATAACATAAATACCTTTTTTTTTTAAAAATTATCATATGTTAAGTGCTCCATTGTAACAGTTTGTAATATAGAATGCATACAATAATTACAGGTTAGTGACTTTTTAAAAAGGATAACAGATAATATTTTTTATGACATAATTCATAAATAAAAATGGAGGCTTTGATGGCAGAGAGAATCTAAAATAAATCTAACACACCTTACACAAAAATATATTTAATTCATTCAGGTTTTTTTTCTGGTGTGACACCGTGAAAACAAAATTTCTTGTCTCCACTTTTATACATTTTTTTTCTTATAACAATAGATTCATAATTTAGATGTTGTGATTTTTATAAGTTGTAAAATGAGGTATGAAATATATATGATTATATTTTTTTTATTAGACTAAAACGTAAAAAGTAAGTAATTTTATCTTTTCTCATGTTCTAAATCTTTTCTCATCAATTAGATAAAAAGGGAACGGATTCTGCAATCTGTCAATTCGAATTTAATCGAGATTCAATACGAATATCATACCTAGAGTAATATATATATATAAATTCAGTAGCTTTGTGAGTGGGTATCAGGAGAGTTTTAGTGGTGTTCGAAAAGATTATAAGACCAAAAAAAGTACCTTATATTAAGTGAGTGGTTCAACTTCATTTGTTTATCAAAATATTCTGACCAATTATTGAAAAATATCTTGCCTTAGATTTGATCCCTCTTTTTAAATATATATAGGAGTATATATTTTTTATTCCCATGTTTATGGTTCCCTTGTGGAAAATTGCTTTGTTTAATCTTTTTTCTTTTTGATGTTGGGGTCGTTTAGTTGTTGATTATAAAGTGAATTATATTCATATATTAAAATTACATAATTAATACCATGATTTGAAAAATAGCCGCATATAGAAAAATCATTGGAAAATAGTTGTTTTCCTTGAATTTCAGCTATCTATGGATGGATGTCGATGTTTTTTAGTGAACTTTTGTCATATGTAACTTTCACCATATTTGTCGTCTAAAATTAGATTTGACAAAACATGATTTCAAACAACATATGGTTAAAGTTATTTCAAAGTAATTTAGACGTGTGGTTATCTTTTTAAAATTAAATACAAATCAAATAACGATGTCCAAATAAAATACTTGTATACTAGAATAAACCTAAGGAGGGTGCACATTTTTCAAAAGAAAAAAATTAGGGTTTAGTTAAGATGGCAATGAGTAACTAATGCACTCATACTGAGGTATCAACCTCACACTAAAAGCATGGGCCCATCCAAGAGTTTCACAAGAAAATAATTTCAAAAATTAAGAATATTAAAAGAAATTTTAAGTTTGATGAACCCGATAACTATCGGGGTTTATCTAAATTCAATATTTTCAACACAGAATATAAGTGTATATACAATATGTAAAAATTAATAAAATTGCAATACATAGTAGATATGAGCTTATAACTTTGAAAATATATTGAGTTCAACACGAAAAACCTCAAAAGCTTAAGATGTTGAATTTAAATTCTAGATCCGCCTCTGACAAACGATGCATCTACCTCTTTGAGTGAGAGTGCCCTTCTAAGAAAATAATTAGGGTTTGGTGTAACTACTGCAGTATGGGCCAATCCAAAAGATTTCACAACAAAATTAAAAAAAAAATTAATATTAGAAAAAATAAAAATAAAAAGAAATAGCATCATTTATGTGGATATATATATCCCCTTTTCTCACTGTTACCATCTATATGAGCTTCCTAACCCCTCTTTTCTCATCTTTATCTTCTCTTATCTTTCATTAAAAAAATGAAAATTAAAAAAAAAAAATACTACAATTTTTTTGGATCTATGTAGTGTGGTTAATTTCCTTTATATTGCATCTTATTTTATTTTTTTGAGCTATTTTTTTCTATATTTATTTGCTAGTGATCTTGAAATATATGTTTCTATGAGTTTTTGTTTTTGTTTTTATTTTGATTCTATGTTTTTTTTCTTAAATCAATTTCTTAGTTATTTTTTTTAGCTAGATTTCTCTTTATTTGCTAGTGATTTTGATAATTATTATCTTTTTAGATATATTTTTCTATATTTATTTGTTAGTGATCTTGAAGATATATGCTTCTATGAGTTTTTGTTTTTATTTTTATTTTATGTTTTTATTTAATCAATTTCTTAGTGTATTGATTTAGCTTGCTTCTTCAATAGAAAGATTGTGGTCAAGTTATATATGATGGAATTTTTGAACAAATCCAATCTACATCTAAGTTTTTTAATTTTATTTTTTGTTTTGAAGTCTTAAATAGTGTAGATTCTTCTTAATTTAGATCTTTACTTTTGTAGCTAAGAATATGTATATATGTACTTGGATTTTGTACCCTATAAATATATATCATATGTGAAACATTTATTTAGGGTTTGTGGTCCATTTTGTAGACATCCAATAAAATTGAAACGATACAGAGAAAATAGGGTTTCTGAATTTGAATCAGGCTTATCGATCGATCGAACAATTAACAACAGTTGTTGTTTGCAGATGTAGCATCATCAAGATTCATACATGAAAATTAAGAGGCAAGGTTGTATATGTAGCTTTAATTGAAATGAAAAATATAATATATCATGACCATGTCTATTTATTTTAAAGTGAGAATCTTGATGATGCTGCATCAGCAATAAATAACTATCAGTGACGGAGTCAGGATTTTTAAGGATTTCTAATATCCAATAGGGTTTTGTATATAAAGGGGTTTGGATGAATCTCTTTTGCCTCCGCTCTAAACTAATTATGAGCTGTGGAGGCAGAATTTTGAAACATTCAACATCTATTTTATTTATTTATATTTATATAACGATATTTTCTTGACGTTTCCATATCATCCTATGTGATTTTTTGGTGAAATGAACCCCTTTCGTCCCTCTAGCTTCGCCCCATCACTCTCTAAGCAAAAGTAACAGTACGGATGCTCAGTTCATTTGTACCTGGAGATAGATGATTAAATGGATTTAATTTTCCTTTATTTTATTTTACTGTATTTTTCAGTACTTTATAGTAAATATTCTTGCCAGTTATATATCTATTTATATATGTAACAATTTAATTTTTTTAAAAAAATAATTCTTACAGGTGAAAATTAGATTCTTTGTTTATTTTGAGACTGCAGTTCTGTGGCCACTGAAGTTCTGATAGATCAGAAGTTGTAATTTCTCTATCTTACACAGATTTGGTACGAAAAATATATTTACACAATCAAATCGTTTATTATAAGGTGTGTAATTATACTAAATTTTATAACAAGCTCGCATCGATTGATTACCTAGTTATTATTTGGAGTTTATGTGTATAAAATTAAAGATTTTGTGTCTGAATTCACGAACAACTAGTTTGATCGTTATACTTCAAATCAAGCTAAGATAGATTAAAACAGAGGGCATAACATGTTAAAATACATTAATCAAAGTATAATTAATGGTTTATATTGTCAGTATATATAACTTATATCATTTTTAAACCTAATTTTGTTTTAGGTAAAGGAATTGGAGAAAACTTCTCATGGGAAGAGGTTAGTTTGAGTTGCCAAGTTTTTTTTTTTTCAAAAAAGATTCAAAATATAATTTTAAGTATTTCATGGGAAAATGAAAAATCATCTAAGTTATGTTTTCTGTCTGTTGAATCAATGAAACATTTTATATGGGAACTTACTGCTTCATGGATTTTTGTGACTTTGAGTGTGTGCAAAATCATGAATTTAGTGCATATCAATGTCATTATTAGGTTGGATTTTGCCTCAAAGAGTTTTTATCAACCACAAGAAGCGTAGTTTTGGAGGAACAGAAAAAGTTATCTCAATTTATAGGTTATGAGTCTGAGCTGTGAAATTAATTAGCAACAAGTACTTAGGTCAGAGTAGGATCAATGCCTACATTATACTCTCACGCTCTTTTCGAACTCTGTATATATAAATACAAAATGATTTGTGCATTGGATTGCTATTTTGTGAATGTATGAATGAATAGAGCAAATGCAACACATGATCCACACAACTTGCTAGAAAATGACCTAGCAAGTTACTATACGATATGAGTATGGAGATGTCAGAATGATGGTATGATACTTGATTTAATTTACTACCTTCACCATATATTAGTAAAGGTAGCTTGGACGTATGCACGCATGACAAGAAAAAGTTAACTCTAGGCTTCGGTGTCCATAATGCTCGATCGTGTGAGTGATACACAGTGAGTATAAAAAACTGATGTATCGAGTCACGTGAAATAACTTAACATGAAAGAGAAGTTATTGAGTACGTAAACAAAGTTTACATTCATAATTGAAAAGATTAAAATGTTATGTATATATGAAATAATGATGTGAGACTTTTTAATAGAAAATATACGAACTCATCTCAAAGCGGACAATATTATTAAATAACAAGTCATGATCTGATCTTTTCTAGTGTAACTAATTAATCATCTTAAAAGAGTTGTATTAGATTCTCAATCAACCTTTTTAGTCATGTCATTTATATATGCTTGATATTTTTGCGGAGAAATTATATTAATCTTTTTTGTATCGTTCTAATTTTATCGAAGTTCTTAAACGGACATCATGTCACTTGTTGACTGAAGTGTAATTGTCACATTTCAATTAAATCACCCCAATTGCATGAAACTGATTCACTGATTTTATAATTGCTTTCCCACTTTCTACTTGTCTTTTTCTTTTGTCATAATGCACAATTCCCTATATTACATATTTAGTATTTCTCCTCCTAGTTTGTCTAATTTCTATTTGCATAAAAACTACAATTTTTCTCAACACAAAAATCTGATTCATCAATCCATTAAGCACTAGGTTGTATTTGTGTTGTAATAAAATCTAGCCTAGCAAGATCATAATATTTTTTTTCTTGTCATGGACTTTTATGGTAATTCCAGACATAATTGTATGGAAGTTTTTTTTTTTTAATAATCGTGGTATTCGGATCAATTTTCGCACATCTTGATTAATTTTACAGGATATTAGTCATCTGTCACCTCCAACAACATATAGTAAGTAACTTTGTCTATCAAATTTAAAACATATAGGAAGAAATCACCTTATATACACGTTTAAACTAGAGAAAATTAAATGGAGTTTTAGAAGTTAAGTTTGTAATGGAGATTGTTGAAAAGTAGGTTAAAATTAAATGTAAAGTGAAAGAATAATATTTAGCAAATTCAAGATCTAAGTTTTATAAATTTAATATTTAATTTACACATAAATTTATGTTTTATGTAAAAAAATATTAGTTCCAAATTAATGAGCTTGAGATATTTTCTACCTCTCAGCACTAGATGTGTTTTTCCTAAATAAATGAAGGCAATATGCGTCTTTAACATACATATTTATCCCTTCATCATAATTAAACTATATATAACCTTACTTTAATTTTTAACTGTTAAAATTATTTGAATTGCCGTAAATATCATATGCGAATAAACAATTATCTTTTTCATATATATATATATATATCATGGTTCTCAATAATGCATGGAAGTAAAATAATTAAGAAACATGGCACTAGTTTCCTTCTTTCTTTTTCTTTATGGGTGTGTTTGGTACGGAGGAAAACTATTTTTCGGAACTAATTTTTTCTTATATTTAATTGGTCAAATTTTTTGAAAAATATTTTATCTAAGAATATAAATTCCTTACAAATGAAAAAAAAAAAAAACTTCCCTGGTTGAAGTAGGGAAAATAAATTTCCACAAGCGACATTCCACATTATGTCCTCCCCACCCTGCAACACACCTCATCTTCATCCCACCATCCCACACCTCTACCTCCACATGACCGGCCCCCACCTCCAATAATATTTGTCTAGACTATATACAAATGTTTCTAGACTAAGATCAGGGGCGGCTCTATGCTTTATAAAATAAGGCTTACATTTGGGGGCCCCAATTTTTTATCAAAAATAAATTACGTGTTAAAAAATTTATAGAAAAAATTAATTATTTATGATTAAAAGGATAATATTTTAAAAATATATTATTTTACCCACTAGAACATTCTTTGTACTTTGTTAAAAATAAGAATTAATAGTGAAAAGTGTTGAACAAAGTGCATTACAAATTCTTTTTTATTTGTTTTTAAATTTTAGTTTCAAGCATTACGTCAAGTATATTAAAATGGGGTATACCAAGTCATCAACTTCTTGAGATTCTATGGTTCTAACTCTTATCTTTATTCAATATTTGTTAATTTATTACTTTTAGAAATAAAATTTGAATAAATATGTATTTTAAGCCTCGAATTAAAATTTCGCTTTAGGTCCCGAATTACGTTGAGCCGCCCCTTACTAAGATCAATGATTAATTAGCCACATTACATGTTGTATACAAGAAAATGGACTTTGATACTTAGAGCATTTGGCTTAGTTTTTTTTCTTTGTTTTTTCTTCCCTTACGTCCACATATATATAAAGTGAAAGGAAGCAGAAACAGCAGTGGTAGTACTAACTGGTCCATTATATTTAGATTGGGGTGGGGTGTGGGGGGGGTGTGGTCCATTGATTTGAAGAAGAGACGACAATACCAATAAGGTCATTTTAGGAGATTTTGTAGTACATATTTAAATCCTTTATGTCTAAAGAGAAACATGAAGAGCCAGGACGACCATAGCATAATTTTATTGTACATTGTGCAATGAAGTCTATTCTTGTTATTTAGAACAAAAACAAGGATATTTTCGTCTTTTCATATATTCTTTCTTCATTCTCTGGGCTGCTTCTGGATGATTCTTCTTCACTTTTCTCTCTCTCTCTCCAATTTTTTCAAACCAAATTAGGTTTCAAAATTCAGGAGAAAATTTTCAAACCCACTTGACATTGCAGTTGCAAGTTTTAACCACAATTCGATATTTTACTCCCCTCTTGTAGAATCCATTCCTCTCCCGTATCTCTCTTTTCTTACTATCTGAAGAATGGTAAAAAGTTAATTTTATGCTAAAAGAGAAAAAAGACAGATAATTCTGGAAGCATGCTCTTTCATCTTCTTCCCAGGTAGGTATCGCCATTTAGGTATTCTTTTCTTTTATTTGTAGCCCAAATCTTCTTTACACTCTCTCTTCAATCTTTTTCAGATTGAGCATCTCAAGCTGAATGAGATATGCTTCTGTTAATTTTTTCATCTTTAATCTCGTGTATTTTGATCTTAGTTCCAATCATGGAGAAAGCATTTTCTTCTCACATTTTTCCATTGACAGGTATTATGTAATGATATTTTGCAACTCTGCAAGTCTTAACTTATGACATTTCTTAATATATCATAGTGAGATATATATATAATTTGATCCAGCTCTTGGAATTTGTCCTAATACTAGATCATTGAATATCTCGACTTGTTTGGGACTGAGGCATATAAACTTGCTCAAGATTAATAGTGGAGCGTAAATATCAACTTAGCTAATATTTCTGAAACCAAACAAGACATACACTTAGTTGGAATAAGGTCACAAAAAGTATCACAAAGACTGCTGATGTTTCGCTTAATTTTAAAGCTCTTCTTTTTTATGGAGTGAAGGATACACTAAAATCGCCTCCACCAGAAAATCAGACCATGAAGAAAGGCGTCAATAAGCGTTATAAGTAGTTATTACCACTTTATTTTATCTATGTTGTAGTTTCTTCGGATATGCAGCCTTTGGGAACCTCTTGATAGGTTTCTACGAGCCGTTTTGGCTTGTTGATTTTACCAATGTCTGCATAGTCCTTCATCTGTTTGGAGGGTATTAGGTAGAACTAAAATTCGAGTGTTGTTCCTTCCGCCCTTTACTTAGTTAATGAAAATTTTAACTTCAACATGACAAATGCTTGTTTCCTTAGGTATATAGCCAGCCAGTATTCCCATTTGTTGAAAAAAGGGCAATTCAGAAGTAACTGAAAATAGATTCTTAAAATTTCTACACCATCAAACTTCCAGCATTCCCAGCTCTTCAGTTGAACCTCTTTTGGTTATGTTTTCGGACTCTATATGTTATATCTACAGCATCAATAGCATTGACATTCCCTTAATTTCAATCAGGTATTTGAACTCCTGAGAGGATTGAACTTTTGGCCTATGACCATATATTTTCCAGTGGAAATGTACATTGTGCAAGGAAAAATTAGAGCTTGGACAAAAAAATGGATACATCTTGAAGGTTCCAGTCTGCTTGATTGAGCATTTTTAATAGTTATTCCGAGAAGAGTCATAAGGTACATGGTGATTTCTTTTCATGTTATGTTCTAGATCTCCAATTAGTATTTCTTTCCATCGTTTGATTGTTTTCTTTAGGATTTCTCTGTTACTCCATCCATGTCTTGCTGGTAATTGGTAAAGTGGACTCATTTAATTTAGAATTTGAACTTGAAGTCGATTTTTGCCTACTAGGTATTCTCAAACATTCAGCTGCGCAGGAAATTAAGGCTATCTAACCACCAGGCCGGTTTGGTTTGAATAGAGATTCCAATGGTTCTTTCTACTTATAACTTTCCTTTACATGTTCTAAATTGTTGGAAATCATCAACTTGACGTTTGTGCTGCATTCCCCTACTTTTATTAGAGCGAACAAATTCCTGCATTCCAAGCTTAGTTGTGCGGACTCTCCACTTTTGATACCGCACCCGTCTCGGATTCTCCAAAAATACACTACTTTTGGCGAATCCGACACGCACCCGTTGGCATTTTTGAAGAGTCCGAGCAACATAGATTCCAAGTACATGCTATTGATCCACCATGTTCATCCACTAACTTCTCAAAGTTGCAGAGATATTTTTAGATTATGACATTTCCTCTAAAATGTTGATTAGGAATTTGTAATGTTGAATAATAGAAGATATGGCTTTCCCTATCTTGATATAGAAGTTAACTGTAAGCAGTGATGTGAAAATATTGACAAATTTCCATGTGAATGAACAGACAAAGAAAACATCATTAGAATACTATATATGTAGAAGATCTCATTTAGAATTATATGTCGGAATTCTTTCCGTTATCCTTGACATTGACAAACAAATCATGTTCTTCACATTTTCCTTATTCAATTATGTATACTCATCAGTTTTATAGGTCAGAGTATCTTCTTCATTTTCAACCGCTACACCAAAACAAATTAAAGAAACTATGAAGTTAGGTGGCTTCATCCATGATGAAGTGAAAGTGAAAACCATTGACAACTGCTCTTTTTGTGTATATACATTAGTATTCTTTATCAATTCTCCTACAGCATTCACGTTTTTTATTTACATGGCGCTTGATATTAGATATATTACTGAAATGCTTCTTAAATTGCAGATATGCATATTTCATATCTGGTGTCTTCCAATCCTAATCTGTCCAAAAATCATTGTTTATGTAGGAGTACAATGTATAATTAAATATACATACTTTCTAAGGACGTGTGCTATTTGCCCATGATAGAACAAACTATATTTTGTTGCAATGCAGTTGTAACTTATAACCACTTGATCATGTGATTAATTTGGAAGTTTTGACTGACAGACTATGGTGTTCAAACTCTCTTAAAATGTCATCGGGTTCGTGTTGGATCCTTCAAAAGTAGTGTATTTTTGTTGGATATGATAGGTGCAACAACGATTTTGAAGTACTACTGTTGAAGTTATTTAAGCTAATAGTTTCTTTTGTTTCAGGTTTGAATGATAGATGATAAACACAAGTGATAAATCTATTGTGAAGGGTGGATTCATTTTTCTTGGGGTAAAATGTAGACAAACACATTCTTTGTGCTCCTTTTTTTTGTGAATTTCAAAGTTAATTTTCAATTAGATGTATACAAATGGTGGTGATGGAGCTACTGGTTCTTACCTATGAAGTATGCTCATGTAGCTATGGTTGCAATAAATTTTCTGGGAAGAGTTGGGCACTGGTAACGTATTTTGAAGATTGTTGCCATATTTTAAAAAGAATGCTTATGCTTCTATGTTGTTTCAGTGTGATTTTAGTTGGCTTAAAATGTTGGGAGCATGGGCAATACTCATCTAGTATATAATATATACACATTCAAGTTATTTAAAATAATTCTAAAATAATAATATAATAATAATAATAATAATAATAATAATAATAATTCCAAAGATCGTGATGCTGCTATTAAAGGAAGAACTAGATCAAGCATGGCTAAAATTAGCGTAGAAATTAATCTCTCTAATAAATCGAGACTGAATAATCATGTGTATGGATCTGGTTGCAAAATAATACTAATTATTTTGCTATAAGGATATGATCAAAAGATTGAATATGAAGAGGTACCCAAATATTGTAACCATTGTAAATATAGACTATGATCATTATTCTCTTAATTATGCAAATTGTTTTGCGGCCAAAAGATTTTATCATGGTTAAATTGTAATTAACGAATATAAAAAAGCGTATTTATATAGATAAAAGATTAAATTACCTTATAGACATATATCCATACCCATATTTTAAAATAATTACATATATTTTCCAATTTCCACTAATTAAGATTTTGTACCATGTTTTAAGTTAGATACATAGAGATATATCATTGTCTAAAAACAAGCATAGATTAGGATAATTGAATATCTGAAAGATTATGTATCCCACAGTAAACACCTTCATCTTATTCAATCCGATTTCTCTCATCAACCTCCCTAAATTAGTGTGATTTGTGTCGTTTACCCTAGATAAAATCATCTCATTATTTGATGAAAATGAACTAGGATAACAAAAAATTAAAACAATTTATGTGTTAGTTAGACTAGGTATATCATATAGAGTTATTTAGACACACTATAACTATTTATTATAACACATGATTCACAATCAATAAACAAAACAGGCAACCAAATCAAAGTAATGCAAATTAGACTAGGTATATATCATATAGAATTATTTAGACACACTATAACTATTTTTATTTAGCTTTGTGAATATTTTTTTTCTTTTATCATATTCTCAAGTGTTATAAGCTTCCTTACTATACCGTAAATTACATAACAGAAGTTAGATATTTCATATTATCATAAAGGTATATACATTGATATTCCTATATAATATCATTGATATAGAACCGTAGAAGAAAAATACTTCATCAGAATTTTCATATATAAACTCTTATTATATCAAAATCGCCGGTTAAAGATCCTCTTTATGTATATAAATTTTAAAAATTGTTATAAAATATTATAGTGTGGATGTCCACTACACCAAGAAGTTACTCTCACTCATTATCTCCATTACTTTCCTCCATTATGAAGATAACCATAACCTCCATAACCTCCAACTTTATAACACCATTATTCTTGTAACCTTTCACTTTCATAACCTCCATTATATTCATGTTAATGTCATGTTTATGACTAACATTTTGTATGCCTCTATGTTACACTATAAATAGAGGCAAGGGTTCATATTGTATACACTTGAAGATTTGGTGAAGACTTGAATACTTGAAAGAATAAGAAAAGTTCTCATCTCTTGTTTTCCTATTTCTATTGCTATCATCTTTTATATTTCTTGTCTTGTTTTACTTTAGTTTTACAACACGTTATCAGCACGAATGTTCTACCATTGCAGGATTGAAGCAAAGTAAATAAAAGAAGGTAAAATAATTGTGTTTATTTTTCTCTCGGAAACAAGGTAAATTATTGTGGAATCTATTTTATATTTTACTTGTGAACAAGGTGAATGATTAATATTATTGTTACTGTGCATTTCTTTTTCCACGTATGACTATATATACTTTCTTTTGTATGTGAAACTTATTTTATATTTTATTTATGATTATGCTCACTGTTTTGGTTATTGCATAAGCTTTTAATTTATTTTGTTTTGTTTGTGAAATATTTTGGGTTCACATGAAAATTGAAAAAAGGAGTAGTGTTAGTGAGCAATATTTTAGTGTAATTGAAATTATTATTTTCTTAGTGTGCAATTGATTCTTTGATTTATAACGGTAATTCACTAGCTTAATTATTGTGCACCAAACATAATACAATATAATATAATGCTAATGTAACTCTCTGTTTTGACAAGTTTAAGATATTAGTACATAATTTGTTGAGAATATTTTTATTGTGTTTCTTTTGTTCTATATTTATTTGTGCATGTTAACCACAAAGTCACTATATTTTTTTAAGGCTCAAAGGTGAGTCTTATTATATTTGGCATATTATGTCATTGATTGAGGGTAAGACGAAGGATTCAAGTCCTATCGCACCAAGAGGGTAATACATTGGGTGAGAGTCCTGGTGCATCATGATAATAAAATGGTGGGTTGGGTCCCAACAAATAATGACCTAAAATGCCTTCTTAGGGGTAAGACGTTGGGTTCAAGTCCCAACGTTATATAATGACGATGTAACAATGATTGAGCAAATTGATATGCTCTTGATAAAAGTCATGAAATTTGTCCAATTGATTTGCTCCATTCTTTTATGTGAATGTGGTAGCAGGACATAATGTGTCTGAAAATGACAAGTGGTTAAATGTATGAATATGAGTGTGGTAAACTGTTAATGGTCAATTGTGGTAATTAAAAGGAAGAACATTATGGGTTCTTAAGATGGTCCTTCAAATGTGAAGGTAAGTTTTGGCCATCAAAGTGGTATGAAAAGTTATTGGGCACATTGAGTTGGTGCAACCCAATTTGAAAGTTTTTTAAGTCCTCCATCAAAATAAAGAAATACAAAGTGGTAGTACATTTAGTACTTTTAAAGTGATGTTGAGGTGGGTCAAATGAATTTGATAATATCAAAGTATGACTAATAAAAACTTATGGAGCATGTACAAATGGTTATGGTCATTTCTTGAAGAGAATGTGACTTGTGTTCGTATGGATAAGGACATGTTCATGTATGGTTGGATAATTGCCACATCTCACCTCTACGGGAGGTTTGAGATATTGATTTTTTTTTTATATTTTGACATAAATGATCATTTCGGTCATATACTTTGAGTACTACACAAATATTGTGGTATGTTTTATTATGAACTATTGGAGGACAAAAGAAAGAACTAATTCTTTTCTATAAAGGTTATGGTCATGACCAAAATAAATGTTATTGTGTGGCAACACATATTTGTCATTGGTTGCCAAGAAATAAGTCTTGCAGTAATAATTTTAACCATGACAATAATAATAATTTTCTCTTTGAAGGAGATGGTCACCATAAGAATGGTGTTGTGAAATTTGTGGCATTACACAAAATTAATTGAAAGTTTCGGAAGGACTAATTTGTTACTATCCAGAAAATGAAATAGTTCATAATATTGAGGTTGTAGTAAGTCTCAAAAGAAACTTTTTAAGTTTCAGATTAATTGAAAAGAAAAATTGTTATATTGAGACTGTAAATTATTGAAAGATTAAATATCTTCAAATTACTACAATCAAAGCGGGTTATGAATATTTACATAAAAGGTTGCCCGTCTTTTTCTTGTTTGTTGAATAAAAATATGGGCATGATGAAGGAATCACATGCAAAAGTAAACTAGAAGTTTACTAGAATAAACATCAGTTGACATAACCGGTTGACCATTTCGGTTCAAATGTGATGCAAAAGAATTGAGAATTCATGTGGTTATATGTTGAAGAAATAAAAGATTCTTCAAGAATTCTCATGTGTTGCTTGTTCTCATGATAAAATGATCATTGTACGAGCTAAGGTTGGGATTGTATCCCCTAAAATTATTTGGAACATATAAAAAGGTGAATATGGGCCCGTTCACCTGTCATGTGGACCGCTTACTATTATGATTTAATAGATGCATCTATGGTATGGTCACATGTGCATTTGTATCAACTTACAAATTGGTTTTTGTAAGGTTGTTTGCTCAAATTGTTAAATTAAGAGCACAATTCTAAACTATAAAATTATGGTGATACTACTGGTTGGTTTAGCAGAAATTGTTTGCCTCCAATTATAGCTAGACCATTGATTATGAGAACAAATCTCTCAAATAAAATTTGGTATGAGATGAGTTTATTTAACATGTAAGCATCAAGCCAACAAGGTTCTCCCATCAAAATTGGTTCAGGGTCAGGAACCAAATAATTTTCATCTAAAAAATTTGATGTGTGCACATATGATTTTATTGCTCCACCACGCACAAAGATGGATCCCCAAATAAGGTTGGGGGTAAATGTTAGATTTTCTAACATTAGGGGAGATATGTTTAGCAGCTGAAAAGTATGTGTGAGGTGAATTATCTAGATCCTCGTTAAAAAAAATGTGAACTTGAAGTTCAAGAGATAATTCATTTGCAAAATGTTGCAAATAATTTGCCAGATGTATCTGGTGACCAATATTTTAATTAAGCTACAAATGCTCCAATAAATAGTCCTTGAAGGACAGAGTCTATGGTACGCTAGAAGTGTGATAGACCAATCGATTCCAAACGTAAAACTCTTTAAGGAAGGAGAGGAGCAAATTATCAAAATGGTCATGATAATGAGGTAAGTGCTTTGAAAGAGCACTATGACATAACACTTTATAAAACCTTGTCAAAGGTTCAAGTACCTGAAAATGATGAAAAATGAAGAGATCTCGATAAGTTATGACGAGTTGGAATCAAATTAAAATGACCGTCTACGATATCTTTGATATGAAGTAGCACTCAATGCTATAAGTGGTTACGAGGATCTTAAATTCGAATATGTCATATAATGTGGACAGTTAAATGATTGACCAAATAAAATGCACTATTCAAGTATATTTTGTTTCACTTAGAAAAGTGATGTTTTTGAACTTATAGTTCATAGATCAAAATATATGTCAGTGGGGTACAAATGAATCATTGTGCAAAAGTATAACCGTAAGATATAAAGTACGGTTTGTGCCTCGGGACATAAAGGGTTTTCGCAAAAATCCTGACATTATTAAATGGAGATATATTCTCCAGTGGTGGATGCAATGAGACTTGTTTCAGTCTGTAATAGATGAAATACTTGAATATGTATAATGAATGATTATTATGTCTAACTAGACGATGCAGATTATATGAAAATCCTTAAAGGATTTAAAAGGTCTTAAAGCAATTCCATTGAGTACCCAATGGTTTTGAGACTGCTTAACACAGAGAAAGAATCTTTTTTATCTCATAAAAATGATTTAAATGCCATGTATTAGTGAATTGGTGCACTTACAGATTGTTGGTTATGCAAATGCTAGAAGTTTATTTGATATACATAACGAAAGTTATGTGAAAGGATTGTCATATTATCATTCAAGTTATGACAAGAAACTAACAAAGCAAGTGACTCAACACATGGAAAATGTGTGATTTTCTTTGAGAAGAAAAGACGAGCTTCAATAAAATTGAGATGATCAATCTCCGAGTTAGAAATAGTTTGATTATGTAGATGCATAATATTTATTTGATCCGCACAAAGCTCGATAGCAAATGGGTTATTTGTTTACATATGGAGGCACAACAATATCTTGGCATTCAAAGAATCAAACATTGGTAACCACTCCTTCAAATTATGCAGAAATAATATTGATCTATAAAGTAAGTCGGGAGTGTGTTTGGTTGGAATCATAATCTATCATATTCAGAAAATATGTGATTTTCCTTTGGCAAAGGATATTCCAGCCACCATAAACGAAAATTATATATAGCTCAATTGAAGGGAGGATACAATCAAAGGAAATCAGACAAAGCATATTTCATCAAAAGTCTTTTTCACACATGATCCTCAACAAAATGGTGAAATAGACGTTCAAAGGCTCGTTCAAGTGATAATCTTGTATACTTATTCACTAAAGATTGCCAACATCAATATTTGAGAAGTTGTGATATAAGATTGGAATGCACCGTCTCCGAGATATCAAGTAAAGTTTTTATCAGGGGGAGAAAAATACGTGTTATACTCTTTTCCTTAACCATGATTTGTCCCAAATGGGTTTTCCTGGTAAGGTTTTTAACGAGGCAACATTCAAGCGTATTAAAAGATATGTGTACTCTTTTTCCTTCACTAGGATTTTTTCCACAGGGTTTTTTCCTAGTAAGGTTTTAACGAGGCATATTGTCTATGGACATCCAAGGGAGAGTGTTATAAAATATTATAGTGTGGATGTCCACTACACCAAGAAGTTACTCTCACCCATTATCTCCATTACTTTCCTCCATTATGAAGATAACCATAACCTCCAACTTTATAACATCATTATTCTTGTAATCTTTCACTTTCATAACCTCCTCCATTATATTCATGTTAATGTCATGTTTATGACTAACCTTTTGTATGCCTTTATGTTACACTATAAATAGAGGCAAAAGGTTTCATATTGTATACACTTGAAGATTTGGTAAAGACTTGAATACTTGAAAAAATAAGAAAAGCTCTCATCTCTTGTTTTCTTATTTCTATTGCTATCATGTTTTATATTTCTTGTCTTGTTTTACTTTAGTTTTACAACAAAAATAAAATTGTATGTAGTTTTTAACTATTTGAAAAAAACATTTTGAGAGCAAATACAATAATTTTTATTTAATGTGTGGGGACAGTTGGTGGGAAATGGAATAAAGCTTTTGAGATTTGTTACCTTACATGGAAAATAGAATAGTTAATTTGTTTCCTTATTATATCATGGAAACAAATAATATGAGATGATATTATTACTTACCTTACTTCTTAGATTCACCTTTTTTATATTAAATTACTTACCTTTACCTCACTTCTTAGATTTAGTTTCTTTATATTAAATTACTTACCTTACTTCTTAGATTTGCTTTTGGTCTCAATATTGGTTTTTTTCCCTATAAATTCAACTGTTAAGGTATTATTGTTTACAAGTTACAAAGCAACTATTGTATTGAAGGAGTGCATTTTGAGCTATCAAGTTTTGAGCTAGGTATAATTAATATTCTACCTTTGTTTTGTATTTTTTTTCTTATATATTGTTATTGTTGATATTTTTATTTTTTAAGTATAATATTTTTATATTAGTAATTATTAGAATTTTTTTGATTTAGAATCAATCTGATTTTTCAAAAAAGAGAAAGAAAGAGCAAGTGATTACTTGTTCTTTAATAAACAAGTAATAACCAATTAGACTTAATTCTTTTTCAAATACATATATTATTAATAGAATAATGTTAATTGTACTATCTGTTAATTTAACCAAAATGAGTTTTTGAAAAAACTAACATTGATAAAATCTTATTTAAGATCAACAAGGTTTCAAGAGAGATTGAATGTATTGAATTAATTGTATTATCTATTGAAAAAAAAATGCTAAAACAAATCGATTACAAAAAAAAATGACTTCATATTTAAGAAAAACTAAAAAACTAGACTTTAAATTAAAAATATATATGAAGATTTTCTTAAGAAAATAATTTAGGGCTTTTCTCTAAAATTTGGCTTTAGATTCAATTCTTAATTGGCCCTTGGAACTAACCTAAACTATTTTTGTTTGTGTGTTATTCTAGTTCATTTTCATCACTATTTATACGTTTTGATATTGAGAACCAACATTGCAATTTTTTACTTTCTTATATCAGGTTTAATCATGGCAAGGTCTGGCCGCAAAAAAATTCTTATTGAGAAGACACAAAATAAAAAGAAAAGGAGTGTGACATTCTCTAAAAGGCGTACTGGCCTTTTTAAGAAAGAAACTGAGCTCTCAGCACTTTGTGATAGTCCAAGTGCTATGGTGATTTTTTCCCCTGACAACAAATCTACCGTATACTCAATTGGGTATCCTTGTGTCAATTCAATTCTGGATAAGTTTATGGAGGTGAATCCTCCAACAAACATTGATGACACTAACTCCCTCAATGTACATCATAAAAATGCTATTAGAAAGGTGAATTTGGAGCTAATCGAGATTAATACAAAGCTTGAAGAAGAGGAGGAACGCAAAAAAAGGCTTGACGTGGAGAATACAAGACGTTCCTATGAAAATTTGAATTCTCTGCAGTATCAACAATTGATCGAAACTATTGAAATCAAGTTGCTCAAAATGGAATGCCTAGCTATCCAACTAAAGGAGTGTAACATGCCATTTCCCTACAGTACCTTCGGAGATGCCTTGGCTCCTAAATAAAAAGTTTCATTCTATTTCAATGTTAGACTATTTGAATTTTGTTAAATTTGTCTTATATATGATTTTAATCATGTATAATTGATTATGCTTTTTATGAAATAAAATAAACATGTCTTTTGTTTGGTATGTGGTAATTTGTTATTCATTAATATTAAATTTGATATGTAAGTGTTTAAAGCACAATAGTTATAAAAAAAAGGAATAACAGAAATAAAATCTTATCAAATAGCTTTAAAACACTCTCATACACTAATATGATACATTATAAATTAATACAACAAATTTTGTATCTTACTTTTAGTTTAACCACGTGATAATTAATTAATTTATTTAATTTTCTAAACTTTGTCGTTAATACTTGTTTTATTCTTAGATGTTTGTATATTTAGCAATTTGAAGAACGTCCAAATTAATTACTTCTACACCTAAAGTAAATGCACACAAAAATTATACTTCAAAATATGTATAGTCATTATATATTCTCGTTAATCAGAAAAAAATATATAAAAATATTTGGATTGTAACAATCAGAATTCACGTTCTAAACATATATTAATGTATGATACAAACTAAATAATATTACTTTATTATAAACATTAAATTTCATACTATTAGCAATAGATTCAAATCATTTTTATAAGCAAATCAATTATAAAGTAGTAACTAATTATGACTTCGCATCTAAAAAAGCTAGAAAAATAGATTTTTTTTAATAAAAGTATATATGATAAAAAAAAATTATTAAGGCCCTCACTTAAATTTCACCTTAAGCCCCGGGTACTCTATACAATCATTGATAGTACCACAAAAGAAAAATATTTCATCAATTTTCATGTTTGAACTCTTATTATGCCAAAATCTAATGTAAAGGGAAAAAAGAAAAAATTTAATACAAAATCGAAATAAACACCAATCGAAAATTCAAGATTTTGTATCTCCAAAAATTTCTCAACGATGAAAAAAAATTTATGTCCTAAAGCCTATAAGGACCTTTAGTTAACTATTTGAAAAAATATTTTGAGAGCAAATTCAATAATTTTTATTTAATGTGTAGGGACAATTGGTGGAAAATGGAATTTGTTACCTTACATGGAAAATGAAATAGTTAATTTGTTTCCTTATTATATTATGGAAACAAATAATATGAGCTGATATTATTACTTACCTTACTTCTTAGATTCACCTTTTTTATATATTATTAGTTGACTTACTTCTTAGATTTACCTTCTTTATATTAAATTACTTACCTTACTTCTTAGATTTACTTTCTTTATATTATATTACTTACCTTACTTCATAGATTTATTTTTTTGTCTCAATATTGATTTTTTTCCTATAAATTCAATTGTTAAGTTATTACTGCTTACGAGTTACAAAGCAACAATTGTATTGAAGGAGTACATTTTGAGCTATCAAGTTTTGAGCTAGGTATAATTAATATTCTACCTTTGTTTTGTACTTTTTTCTTATATATTGTTATTGTTGATATTTTTATTTTATAAGTTATACTGATTTTATATCAGTAATTATTAGAAATTATTTAATTTAGAATCAATCTGATTTTTCAAAAAAGTGAAAGAAAAATCAAGTAATTACTTCTTCTTCAATAAACAAGTAATAACCAATTAGACTTAATTCTTTTTCAAATACATATATTATTAATAGAATAATGTTAATTGTTTCCTATCTGTTAATTTAACCAAAATAAGATTTTGAAAAAACTAACATTGATAAAATCTTATTTAAGATCAACAATGTTTCAAGAGAGATTGAATGCATTAAATTAATTATGCCTATTGAAAAAACAATTGCTAAAACAAATCAATTATAAAAAAATAATTAATGACTTCACATTTAAGAAAGCTAGAAAACTAGACTTTAAATTAACAAATATATGAAGATTATTTTAAGAAAATAATTTAGGGGTTTCTCTCTAAAATTTGGCTCTAGATTCAATTCTGAGTTGGCCCTTGAAACTACCCTAAACTATTTTTGTTTGTGATAATTTGTTATTCATTAATATTAAATTTGATATGTAAGTGTTTAAAGCACAATAATTATATATATAAAAAAGGAATAATAGAAATAAAATCTTGTCAAATAACTTAAAAGTACATCTGATCTCATTTTAATAAAATGAACTCTATGGTGCTCCTTTACCTACATCCATTTATTAAAGAAATTATTCCTATACTTTATTGAGATAGATGGAACTTTCCCTCTAAGATAATTTCATTTTTCATGAATAACTCGAATGCTCTTCTTTCTGACAATAATACCAAAATATCAAATTGACAATCAATTTTATCTTTATTTTGACACTTATGTACCCCTTTTACATTGAATTTTTAATAAAACCCAATTGGGTCTAGTGTAAGAATTGTTAGGTATACAGAGCCTGGTGTACTAAACTTCAACTATACATGTGATCTAGAAAAAGGTCGAACCACATTAGTTCCTGTGTACAATCTGATATACAATACAATCATTGAAGGTCTCAACAACAGCAAACTCAATGTAACTCCCTATATAAGTGGGGGTTTATAGAGGATAAAATCTATGCAAACCTTGCTCTTTTCTCGTAAAGATAGAGGTTGTTTCCGATAAAATCTAGACTTAAAATAAAGTATGTCCAAGCAGTTAGGAAAAGGAAATGCATAAATGAGAACAGCAGCAAATCATTGAAGGTCTCATATATCAAATAGTGGCTGCCAGGGGTTGGAGTGAAGCATCCATTTCAAGTAATTGAGATGGAATACTCATACTGTAGTTCTTGTTTTCTTGGTTGAGTAATTATGCATTTGCATTTTCCAAGTTGGGGGGTATTATTTAACATGTCAGTAATGGAAGTTCAGATGAAAATGAACGTAAATTCGAGAATTTACAACGACGACAGAACTACATTAGTGTGAGAGAATTGTTATGACATCGAAGATCTGACCATAGTAAGCTTGGAAATCTACGTAAAATGCATAATGATGGCTAGTTAACATATTTTCTTAACCTGTTAGATGAAAAGAAGTTTTTCAGCGTACTGGACAAAGTAAACAACACATAATAAACAGGCATTCTCTGGCATAATTTATGCAGATGCACTTTCTATACACAGAGGTAATACCTCTTTCCGGTCGTTTCACTAGAGCTAAAAACAAAGACAGAGGTTCTACACAAAGTCAAAGACGAAAGAAAGAAGGCCACAAGGGAAGCAAGAAACCATGCTTCAACTGCATCAAGAGCACAAAAGGAAACAATACAACAAACCTACGCTGTTACCTAAACATTCCTTCCGGGATGGTGGAACCATTTATCAATGCTCCATGCTTCCCCAAAGTTGGAATGCTGTTAGAACGTTTCTTTACTCGAATGTTGCCAGAAGTTGGGACTCTCTTCTCGTTCTTCTCTTTGAGAAAAGAAGTGTAGCTCCCGAGCGGTGGCTCCAAAATTACAGCACTCTTACTTCTGAAAGATTGGTCGATGCTCTTCCTATACGTCTCAAAACCTTCAGTTAGCTGGTCCCCTGAAACAGGTACAACCTTAGTACTCAACTCTGACTTATTGTATATTTCTTCATTAACATCAGTCATATAACCATCTTCTTGAATATCTAGCATGGCAAGATCATCATACTCCTCATCTGATTTAGTAGATTCCTCATCCACTGAGCCTTCCTGTGTGCATAGCAGCAAAGAGGTTGATTATTAAACAAAACAAAAAAAAATTAGCGTTAAATCCCCAGTTGCTAGCTGAAAATCAATGAAACATGGGCTTCAAATTAATTCAATGGAACTTTGCACGACAAGTATGATGGTTAGGCAAGAAAGAGGATTTGAATACAGTCGCATATTCACTAAACAAACCAAAATGTATGATCTTAATAATTAGTTAAGACCTAATCATCTAGAAATGACATACTTCCAACGATATGTAGCAGCTTCCTGATGACATCAAGTATATAAATCATTCAACATACCTCCTCATCAACTTGTTTGGAACCATCATCACTAAGATCCTCGTCACTGTCTCTTTCAAGTGGTTCATCAACCTCTTCGTCATCACTACCATGCACTGATTGTTCCTCTTTGAGCTGTAATTATCGTGAAAAATGGGAATGCATCAAAGAACTTATGGAACTAAATGGAAGACACAAGTAAATAAGTAAAGAAATATATACAACCTCCAAGCTCCATAAACCAAAGGCTAACACAGAGAAAGTGTGCATTATACGTTTAGTTTATGGAAACCCATCAGAACTTCATACCTCTTTTGCATGTGCTTCAGGCAACCTTGGTGAGCTGCAGCAAGAGGAATAGTACCTGCTGCCATTGTCCGTCAGCTCACCCCTCGATTCATCTACACTACTAGCATGACTGGTACCACCAACATCACTGGGCCAAGCACTGATCCCAAAATGGCCAAATTGCAGATTAATAGGTTCAGCCTTGCCAATCTGCAGTGGTCCATACATAGGGTTCCCTATTCCACTCGCAGTGGAGTGATCCATAATAGGCTTGCCATCATTGCCCAAGGTGTAAACTGGCCAAGCTTTTGCTACTGATCCATCATTGTTCAGAAGAGCCATCAAGTGCCTAGAAGAACCTTTTCTTTGAATCAGTTGAAACATTCCCTTAGAGCTCACACAATTGGCAGCACACTGGTTTCTGTATTCCTCATCAATGAAGACAACCATATTTGTGACTGGATCATACAGTTGCTCTCCTGCATCACGCCTCCGTAAGCAACCAAAGACAGTGGCATGAATGGCTGCCACACTTTTATCTACGTTGGTGTTGTTAATCTTTGGCACCAAATGCTTGTCAGCTCTGTTACAGAGATATTCTTGTATTGTCCGGATGTTTCGAATATATTTAACATACTTGTTTTTAGCAGGATCAAGAGTCATGTACTTCGCACGTACTGCAAACCTTTCTAGATGTTTTTCCTCATTTGCAATGTAAACCATAAAAGGTATGACTGACGGATGCTTCTTCATTAGTCCCATCTGCAGGTATAAGAAAAAATCGGCTCCAACTTAACCACCACAAGAAAGATCCCTCCAGGTAAAAAGCAAAATATGCAATATTTAAAATTAATTATTACCACAAAATTAAGGCTCAAATGAACACCCTCCACAACGACTGATTCTTTCCGGTCTTCCCATGCAGTTATTAGCCTATCAAGACTATCAATTACCATCTCACTCTGTGCCTTAAATCCTTCAACTGCCATTTCTCTGGAACTAATCAAATCAACAGCATTTGCAATCCGCACAGATGGAGATTTTACACCTTCTTTTTGTATTGGTGGGGTTGAAATTCCAGCTAACTTCTTCGCCCTTTTCTTCACTTTTGCTTCAGAAACAGCTACTGGATCCAAATATTCCCCTGCATGGTAGGTTGAAGCCCAAAGTAAAGGGTTTTGCTTTTCATCTACAAAACTCCTCATCATATGTCGAATGGAGTCAGTGGACACCACAGTCGTTATACCCAACCTGCTTCCCTGTGAAGATAAATGGAGAAGAAAATCATACATCTCATGTCCCAATATACACGGCAATCTTCCATTTCAGGAGATTTAACATACCACAATAATACACGCCTCACGTCCCAATTTATAATTTTTTGAGATCATTCCACCAAAGATATTTTACTTATTTTATTGAGTTTTCTCACATAGGTTCAAATTCATTTAAACCAAATCAAATTTGAACCTTTGATATGATATTTTCTCTATCAAACTCCATGTTACTAAAAGTGATTGCTTTACCGCTTGAAGCGATGAGAAGATAGGGATTATGGCTTCATAGGTGAAGTCGTGTGCTTCAAAGAATTACTGCAAAATAAACCTAACAAAAGACAAATGGTTCTTTGGATCACAACTTACAGTAGTTGGACTAATATCGGTATTATTGTATCTCAGAAACTGAAATCAATTATTTTGTTAGCAATTTGATTATCATAGTACAATATTACATACATGTTTGGTATTGTTTGATTTTCATAAATTATGCACTTCAACTTCATATATGGAATTTTTTATTTTTCCATAAATTATGCACTTCAATTAAAAAACTGCACGGCGTTTCACTTTTTACTGGTCACTTCAAAGCCCCACGAACTTTGTAGCTTTTTTTGCATCTTTTGCTTGTAACAGATCAAACTAACTTTTCAATTAGTACATTAATATTTACTTCCATCATCACTTGGTTTAGGACATACACCAGATTAATATCAAGAGTCAATTAAATGGGACTGAGGGATTATGACATGAAAAATTACGAGGTTAGTACAACAGCCAAGGCTATGAGAGAACTTATACCAGCAAAGCAGACAATGTAGATTTGCCACAGCCACTAGTCCCACACAATAGCACAGTTACAGATTCTTTTCTTTCTCGGATCCTGAAACATAGCAACAACTCTGTGAAAAATACAGAACAAGGTACACTGAAGAAAAATATCAGCAAAATGAGCACATCATCAGCTTCCTATATCAATCACCATGGACAGACGAATTAATAGGGCCATTATTCCCCCAACTTAAGAAGTGACTTAAAATGGAAACTTCTATTTTGCTTCTCTTACAACTTCGAGATTTCAGCAAAAACTTTTTCCAGATTAGGCTAAAGAATGACCAATATCTCAGAAAAGATTGGTTTCTTTTCTAAGTGGCTGCATGCTAATAAAAACATCACCATATAAGTTAGGGGAGAAGGATGTGCTACAAAACAAGAATTCCCATGCCCTCCCCTTGTCATTTTATAAATAGGTGTGATATTTTTTTTATTTCGAACAGTGAAATACACCTCGTAATACCAATGGAGAGACAGCAGAACCTCACCTGCAAGCTAAAATTAAATCAGCCCTCTGGTTGGGGCCCATATACTTGTATTCGGTTAAAGCATGACAAACAACATCTAGGAAAGTCCCTCTCTTGACAATGACTGTCGTGCGCCTTTTGTACAACTCAAAAGGTATGCTGCTCTCACTTTGATTGTTCCCTTTATCCATGAATGCATTCATAAAGGTACTGGACTCTCTATGATGAAGTCCTTTAGAGTTGTCCTGTCCCAGTGGTGCTCTATCTGCTGAAACCAACTTATCACCCATACATTCACTTCTCATTTTATCAAAAACTGTTCTGCTTATCTGTTCATGCAAACAAACAAAAAAAGATATAGTAATTAAAGAGCCTAAAATTTATATGTTCTAGAAGAATTTGGAAGTCACAATGCAAAAGAATCCTCTCAAGAACATCAAACAATGGACTAGTCGAATCTTATAAAAGCGAACTCTCATCAGCAGGGTAAAAACAACCATTCTTGCCAATCCGTAAAAGCAGAATCCCAAGTGAGACTTAATGTCCTTTAAGAAGGATACAAAAAAAATTACGTGCTCAGATCCTCCAAAAATGCCACCGCACACACGTTTAATCCTCCAAAAAAAGCACAAATCTTGAGAGGATCCGACAATAACCTCACAGCATTATTGGAGGATATGAACCCAGAATTTTTGTATCTACTAAAAAGGAATCTCAAATCTCATTAAAATTCTGCTTTTAAGGATAGGCAAGAATGAGTTTCTTGGCAGCATTTATGGCTGATCTAATTCTCAAACATATAATTAAAAAGTAACATATTAACGTGAGCTTTAAAACAAGAAGGCATTAATTTCATTCACTGGCAGAACACAATTTTTAGGGGAAAAAACTCGACTTTACCAAGTTAGTCATTAATCTAACTTTCAAGCTTCAACCTTTGTTTAAAAAACAATAGATAGACCATACATATACTTGATTAGACTTCCTTTTCATAACTGATCAGTTTGATATTGGCAGCTCACAGAACTAATGAAAGATTGTTAACATCCTAACAATACTTCTACCATAACCAATTACTGAGACTAACAATTATGAATGAGCAAGTTAAACAGTAAGGAACGAAAAATATTCCAAATACAAAACCAAAAACAGTACTCCATCCTTTTCAAATTATTTGTCATATACTCCTTTTTAATCTGTTTCAAAAAGAATTACTTTTTACTTTCCTGGCAACTCTTTAATCTGTTTTAAAACATTTTGATACATTCTACACATCTTCCGTCTAAAACCTGACCAAACCATACAAACAAATTGAAACGAAGAGCATAAATCAGATCATAAAGACAGCACATTATCAAAATAGATACCATATAAATCATCAAACCGAGAGAGTAAAAAAATAAAAAAATCACCTTAAACGCATGTCGAGGTTTACATCCCATAAGTTGCAGAGTACTCTGCAGAACAGAACGCGTATATCTAAAAGAGTCTTTCCCTTGATCTCTCTTCTCCTCCACCTCCTCATCATCTACTACCACTATATACAACAGTTTCGTTACCTCTGTAGACATTTCCTAACAATCACAACACCGAAAAAAACCTCAATCTCCGAGCAAAAAAAAAAACAATGCATATACTAAATCGTCATCCGTACATCATCGATCATCAATTACAGAAAACAACAACAAAATCAGATACATTATAACAAAACGATTCTAATTCTAATTCTAATAATAACAATAATGCCGGTTACTGCAATTGATGAAGTTGAACCTGGAAAGATGAATTCGGAGTCGTTTTCGTCTGTATATATCAAAATCGGCGATGACGACGACGGCGGCGGCGGCGGCGGCGGCGGCGGCGGTTTAGGGTTATAACAAACCGGAGATTGATGAAGATGAAGAGTGGAATTTCCAACGCGATCTCGCCATAACAACTTTGCTGGGTTTTTTTCCACGCTTCAAAACACGAGTGCATACACGACTACCCCTTTCTTCTCTATTTATAGTAAAAATATAAATAAAAACAACAAAAAAGATCCTATGGGTCGGGTCGGGTTAAAATACCGGAGCGATAATGAGTTGGTGTTCACACGCGAGAAGGAACAGAAATCTGTGGGTACCCACCTCTTTGTGTATTTATAGTAAAATCCTTTTGTCTCTATCAATGTGAACGTATTTATCTGAGCACGAAATTTAAGAAATAAAAAAAATATTTTTTAATATTTGTGAAAAAAATGAGTATTTAAAAATTTAATAATTTTAAATTATTTGTTAATTTTGTAATTTAAATATATCAAGAAAAGTAAAATAGAGAAATTGAATAGACGGAATATAAAAGTATGTTATTTCTACGAGATAGATTAGAAAGAAAAAAGTGTTAACTTAGGAAAAAAGATAAAAATGTACATAATATAATCTTTATCTTAGTAAGATCGAAAAGTTATTTTTGATAAATTCTCAATTTAAATAAAAATATAAATATATAAAATAACAACGAAGAAGTTATATTGAAAATAATGAAAAGTGTCATGTAAATCAAGACGAGGAAAGTAGAAGAAAACTGACCACATGTTTTAGAGGAATACTGAATATAAAAATATGTTATTTCTGCGAGAGAAAATAGAAAGAAAAAAGTGTTAACATAGGAAAAAAGATAATAGGCATAATACATAAATTGGACCCTAAACTTGGCTTCGAATTTTAAGTATGACCTCTAACTTTCAAAGTGCAGAAGTAGGCACTTCAACTATCCAATTCTTAAACAAAAAAACACGTGAATCCAACCTGGCATAACGCGTGATTGAGACGCAATTCAGGCACGTCAGGGGTATTTTTCGAGGCCCACAACAATAAAAAAAAAAACCGGAAATGACAATTTTACCCTTAATGAATCCCTTTTAAATATATCTTTATTTTTTTCAAATCAAAATCCCATTTTTCTTCTTCTTCTTCCTAATTCTAGTACTCAAGCTTTTTTTCTCTTTTTGTGCACAATTTCTGGTCGTTTTTTATGTAATGGCTTCTAATTTTTTTTGTTATTGTGTAAAAAGAGCTAAAATGAAGATTTTTTGGTCTGCAAATAATTCAGGTATAAAAAAATGTGAATTTACATTCATGGTGACAGCTTCTACCAAAAATTAACATAACCAAACTAAATTGAGGAAGAACAACATATAGACATCCAAAAGATAAGAACTTTGACCACAAATCTTCACAATTTTACTTTGATTTGCAAAGAAATTAGGGCTAGGGATCCGCTGATGTTGAGTGAAAATCGAGCAAATTGGGAAAATAAAATACGACCCTACCCTTTTGTATTTTAATTTCTTCTTTTTTTTCATTATAAAATACGTGTAATTTTTTAATTACGTGGCAGCCACTGAGTGGCTCAATAAGCCACGTAGGAGTGTTTGTATATCACACAATTTGGCTATTGGATTCGCGTGTTTTTTTGTTTAAGATTGGATAGTTAAAGTGCCTACTTGTGCACTATGAAAGTTAGAGGTCATACTTAAAATTTGAAGCCAAGTTTAGGGTCATACTTAATATTATCTTTATCTTAGGAAGATAGAAAATTATTTCTGATAAATACTCAATTCAAATAAGTATATAAAATAATAATGAAGAAATCACGTTGAAAATAATTGTGTCACGTAAATTAAAACGAGGAAAGTAGAAGAAAACTGACCACTTCAACAGGTTTGGGTCGGGAGTTCTAATAAATAGTATTTACACGTGTGAAGGAATCAGAAACAATGGTTTTTTTAATTATGGGGAAAAAAAGACAGGTGGATCTGAATATGAGCAACAACTTTTGTCCTGGTTTTAGGGGGGTATAATTGTCAATTTACATGATTAAGAATAGAACCAAAAAAAGACATTGAAAAGGAAATTAAGTAAAAGTAAAACAAGAAAATGACTTAAAAATAAATATGAAGAGAAAATATTTAAAAATAATAATAATATTAACAATAAAATAAAAATAGTCCATTTAAATTTGAGTTTTGAATTAGGGAAATAAATAAATAAAAAAGAAAAAGTTAAATTAAACCACACATAAATGTAAATTGCAGTAGGTAAGTCTTGTACAAGATGTTCGATTTAAAAGACATTGAGAAAAGATCCATATCAGGTCGTCTCACCTTTCAAACCTATTGTTTTGTTTGAATATGTTTTGTTTTAAGTCGATAGTTTATCAAAAATAATTATTTTCTCTATGAAGTAAGAATAAAATCCACACATATTTCACTTTCCTCAAATCTCACTTATAAAATTACATTAAATTTATTGTTGTTACGATTGTACTCATTATTTACCTTTTTTTTTTCTTTCTAATTACTTAATAACAAAAACAAATTAAATATAATATATTTAAAAATCCATTTAATTTTGACTGGATTATGGGCGGTTTAAGGATAGCGGAAGACAGAGAGATATATCGGTCAAAGACACAAGTCCGAAGACAAATAAGTTAATTTCGTCATTATTATTTTTAACCTTTTATTTTATTTTTTTGCTTATATACATTTTTAAAAAAGTGAGTTCCTTTTTATTCATTTATTTTCTTTGCCACCTTTATATCTCCGCAAAAAGTAGGGATAAAATTTATATACGTTTTATTTTTTTAAAAATAATTTGTAGAATTATAGAGTAATAAATATGTTATTGTTATTATTTTATTTACATCCACTTGTACTATTTTCTTGAATATCAATCATTAATCATATGCTAATTCCAAATTATATTTTTACTAAATGTAAAATTGTTAAAAGTCTTTGTAAGGAACATTTTGGTATTACCAAATTGAAAGTGCAGTGACATAACATGTTAAAAGGCGCATGATGTGTTAATTAGTTGGATTATTAGTAGGTTAACTAATTTAATTATTGTTAGCTTCTTTGTTAGAATTAATTGTAGTCAGTTAAATAAATGTAATACCCGTAATTAGGTAGAAAAGTTACACATGTCACTAAATAAATTAAGGAGCACTCTATTAATTAGACAGGATATAACGTATTTTGAGCTTACCAAAACATGCAGAACCTAAATGGAAGAATTTAAAGATTGAGAATTTAGGAAATAGATAGTCGAGCGTTTTTTCTCTTCTTAGTAATATAGCAGGATTTTTAGTCTGAAACGCATATTTATCGCATCTTAGCTTTTTACTCTCACATTCTTTTTTATTTATTTAAAATAAAAATAAAAATTCTTGAGTCGTAGATCTAGCATAAACAGTCAATCTACCTCACAGAGGTAGAAAATAGGGTTTGCGTACATTTTATTCTTCTCGATCTTCACATATGAAACTATATTGAATATGTTATTGTTTTTTTTTTTAGTTTCCCATCCGGTGTCCGGTACCTACATTGGAGCCCGACTAAATCCGGATTCGCGCCGAAAAGTCCCACATTGGGTGTGAGGTAGAAAATAGGGTTTGCGTACATTTTATTCTTCTCGAACTTCACATATGAAACTATATTGAATATGTTATTGTTTTTTTTTTGGTTTCCCATCCGGTGTCCGGTACCCACATTGGAGCCCGACTAAATCCGAATTTGCGCCGGGAAGTCCCACATTGGGGGTAAAGCGCTCCCTAACAAAAGCGCCTCCATACCCAAGGGGGCTCGAACCCAAAACCTCTTAGTTAAGGATGAAGGAGTACTTACCACTCCACCACAACCCTTGTTGGTGAATATGTTATTGTTATTGTAACATAAATAAGAAGTCAACATACTAATCTAATAATTAAAATACAAAAAACTGACTCGAACACTATTAATTAAAAAAAGAGCACACGTTAATTGACATGATTAAGAAAGAGATTAGCACCCATTAAAAAGGAAAGGTGGTGGCAAATTAAAGACCCAAAAGTTAGATACACTTTAAATTATTTTTCAATGATTTCCACTTCACGGCGTTTTAATATAACGACTTTATAACTAATTAATTTCTTTTTAATTTGCAATTTGCAATAAGCCCCATTAATGTAATGGGATTTTTATATTTATACTACTCATAGACATCATTTTATTAAATCCCACCACAACAAAAAGAGACTCAATAGAATGACAGTCAATACAATTTTTATACATTTTTATTAATCCGTGAATATGTTTTATCCAAGGTTACCTTCGTTTTTCTTTTTTGATTTTTCATCCTGTGTTTGATATTTGTATTAGAGTTCAACTATTTTAAATTTGTGTCACGTAGGATCTCATTCAGAGAGAAGTGCTCCCTACGAAGGATTATCCAAGCCTCAAACTCGAGACTTCTGGTTAGAAAAGGAGCAACCCCATCCGCTACACTACATTCTTTGATAGTTTGTACTAAATTACATAATTTCATTTCACTTGATATGTTCGAATTCTATCAAATGACGTATAAATTCAAATAAGTTACGAGGTTAGTAACAAATTCAAATGCTCATAAAATTTAAATTTCATTTCACTTTTTATCATCATCGAAAAATATAAAATATCGCCAGATAAAATAAAAACACCATAGAACATGATATATGTACCTAATTTTGTCGGGTAAAAAACGTGTACATAAAATGGAGCAACAAGACATAAATGTACATATGAACAACGAGGAGGCATCAATAATTTATTGATTTGCATTAATTTTACGAAATACTTGCTATTTTTTTTATTTCAAAATATTACTCTATTTTATTATGTTAAATATGTCATCTTTTTAGTTGTATATATAGCAACATTAATTGGATACTATGGTATGGTTTATTGAAATTATTGATAATGTATCTACGTAATAAGTTTAAGGGTACACATACAAAACTTTTACAAAATTTAAGTAAAAATATCTATGAAAACACTTATTATAATGTATTACTAAGGTGTTCAAATGAAATATATATAATTTAAATATTCAAATAAAATTTATTAAAATTTATTAATAAATTTAAAAAGTTATTGATGTATTTCGAAAAAGATAAATAGTACTCCCTCCGTTTCACAAAGAATGACCTCCTTTCCTTTTTAGTTAGTTTCAAAAAAATGACCTCTTTCCTTTTTTGGTAATATTTTACTTTTTGTTTTCCACGTGGCATGTTTAAGACCACAAGATTAAGAGCAATTTTGTACATTTGACATAACTTTAATTTAGGACCACAAGATTCAAAAGTCTTTTTTAATTTCTTAAACTTTGTGCCAAGTCAAACGAGACCAATCTTTTTGAAACGGAGGGAGTAGTAAATTACTATTTGTTGAATTGATGTAGTCTTGCTTTACAAAAGGTTAACAAATTAAGAATTTAAGAATATGGGTCCATAATGGGCACGCAGTTTAAAATACTGTCAAATCTTCTAGAAATATTAATTTAAGATTCTTTTTTCGACTTCAAACTTTGAATTATACTTTTTAAAAATAAAAACAATAATAAAAAGAGTAGTTATTTTCGTTGGAGGTTTATAATTTTTCGAGTCAAATGAAATCGAAAATATTTTTAAAACTTTCAAATTGTGCTTGGCATTTTAATTTTAAGAATCGTCGTAGTGAAGTTAAATGTGATAGTTATTTAAATAATAATCTTTAAAGGTGTCCATTACATTTTAATTTGAAGAATTGTCGTAGTAAAAGCAATATGATAATTATTCAAACAGTAATATTTGAAAGTTATTGTGAGTAACAATGTTTTTATTCCTTTTAGGAAACAAATATAACAACTAAAATATCAATATTTTTGTGAGATAAATGATATAATCAGACTTCTATTATAGTTGTGATTTGAGAATTTTACGTGCAAAAAGAATTATTTTCAAAAGTAAGCACAATGGTTTCGTGAAATGAGTGATAGATAAAATTGTATTTGGCAGATCTAATTATAGTTGTAATTTGAAAATTTTATGCAGCGAAAAAGACTTTTTTGAAGAATAAGCACTACAAGATTTCACGAAACAGGTGATAGAAAGAGACTTTGTTAGATTTCACATTTTTAACTAGATATCCAGAATCTCAAGTGACGAGAAAAACTCCTTTAGAAGTAAATATTGTACGGTGTGGTAAGATTGTGATAGACTAAATTATTCTTACTAGACTTGAATTTAATCATGATCTAATCTAATGCGGCGAAAAAATTCCTTTAAAAGTGATAAGTATTGTACCATTTAATGGAATAAACGATAAACAAATAAATGTCTTTATCATGTATTCTCTCGATTTGATAACCTTACGTGGTGAAAAAGCTCTTTTAAAAGTAATAAGCATAATATGATTTTGTGATATGAGCGGTATATAATAAATGTTTTTATCATCTGATCTTAATCTTTCTCGATTTGACAATCCTTTGTAACGAAAAAGCTTCTTTAAAAGTTTTGACAACAATATAGTCTAATGAGATGAGCGATATATAACAAAAGTTTTTTATTAATGATTCTTACATTTTTTCGATTTGACAAACTTACGCGGTGAAACGTACTCTCCTATCGTGTCACATTCTCTATGGCGAACCCCTATATTAATCCATCTTATTGGTGGGATTCTCTTCACGTTCCATAATTGTTGAACTGTCTCTTGATTTTCAGTTCAAAATTGATAGTCAAATTGTTCTTTTCACCAAACATCATAAGCCAAAAGGCTAATTTATGTCATGATTTTCAGCATATAATTGGGATAATATTAGTGGTTTAGAAAATAACAAAAATGACGGCTCAAGTCAAATATTGTGAATTATTTCATATAGAATCAGATTCAGAAAAAAATAAAATAGAATGGTTTCCAAAAAAATTATAAATAGAATCGAAAGTGTTGTTTATCAATTTAATCATGAAACGTTTAAAAACACTAGTCAAATGCGAATAATATTATTAGAAAAAGATGTCTTAAAATATGTTATCATCGAATTGAGTTAGAGTCTCCTTTTGTTCCTATAACTGAACCCCGGAAATAGCATTTCGATAAAAAACTTTTAGAGAAAGTTAATGTTGGGTATGTAGCAAGAGTTAATGGGAAATGGAGAGAAGATGGAAAAGAGGAAAAGTCAAAGTTGGGAACTTGAAAAGTCTTCTTATGCTTTAGTGAAAAGGCATTTCTCCCTCATCGATGGAGGAAAGAAAAAATAGAAGAGTTTAAATATAGAAACACTCTTATTAATTGTTAAAAGGGTTGGAAAGAGGGACCCCCCTCACGCCGTCGTCTTCGTCGCTCGGCTTCGGCTTTGATCGATCGAGAAATTATTTTTTGGACCCGTTTTATTAAAATTTCCCGCCGTTGGAAGTGACTGTTCTGAAAGGTGCAACCTTTCAGAAATAGCCATGACCGTTTGAAAGCTAGGTTGCAAACTTTCATGAATGGTTTCTTCGTGTACTTCACTGCTACTGAGTCATTTGTATCAATTTCTGCTTGTTACAGATTCTGAAATTGCTAATGACAATGTTACGGTGGTTGTTGCTGCACCAACCCGAACTGTTGTACCACCAGCAGAGAAATTGGGAAAATTCTCTGGTGTGAATTTCAAAAGATGGCAGCAACGGGTATTTTTCTGGCTTACCACTCTTGGTCTGCAGAAATTTACCAATGAAGTAACTCCAGTGCCTACTGCTGAAATGCCAGACAGAGAAAAATTCATGATTATTAAAGCATGGAAAAAGGCAGACTTCCTATGTAAGGGCTACATTTTGAGTGCTTTAGAAGATGACTTATATAATGTCTATAGTGCACTGACAACTTCGAAAGAATTGTGGGATGCACTTGAGAATAAATATAAGACAGAAGATGCATGCTTGAAAAAGTTTGTGGTCGCAAAGTTTTTAGACTATAAAATGTCGGATAGTAAAACTGTTAGATCACAAGTGCAGGAACTTCAACTTATTTTCCATGATCTGATTGCTGAGGATATGGTAGTAAATGAAGCATTTCAAGTGGCTGCAATGATCAAGAAGTTACCTCCTTCGTGGAACGACTTCAAGAATTATTTAAAGCACAAACGTAAGGAAATGAGCTTGAAGATCTTGTGATTCGGCTCAAGATTGAGGAAGATAACAAAACCGTCGAAAAGAAGTCTCGTAAGAGTTCGACAGTAATTGGAGTTAATATTGCTGAAGAAACTCCTACCAAAGACAAGAAGAGAAAGAAGTCCAACGGACAGAAGTCAGAACAGGCCAAGAAAAAGTTCAAGGGCTACTGTTATAATTGTGGGAAGGCTGGTCATAAGTCTTCTGACTGTCGTGCTCCAAGAAAGGACAAAGACAAAGACAAAGGCAAAGGAAAAAGTCAAGCAAACATCGTGGAAGAGATGGAAGATGCAGATGACCTTTGTGCAATGATCTCGAAGTACAACTTAGTTGGAAATCCCAAGGAATGGTTTCTCGACTCAGGTGCCACTCGACATATTTGCTCTACTAAAGAAGCATTTGCAACATACACTCATGTTGAGGTTGATGAAGATTTGTTCATGGGAAACACAGCAACAACAAGGATTGGAGGAAATGGGAAAGTAATGTTGAAGATGACATCCGGCAAGGTGTTGACTCTGAACAACGTTCTACACGTTCTTACTATTAGGAAGAATTTAGTTTATGCTGCACTGCTCGTTAAAAACAGGTTTAAATGTGTCCTAGTTAGTGACAAAACTGTAATAAGTAAGAATGAGATGTTCTTAGGAAAAGGCTACCTCACTGAGGGTCTCTTCAAACTAAATGTAATGGTTGTTGACAGTATTATTAAGAATTCTGCTTTTGTTTACTTATTGGAGTCAAATGATTTATGGCATGCCCGTTTGGGACATGTAAATTACAAAGCCTTGCGAAAATTGGTTACTTTAGAAGTATTGCCTGATTTTAAATGCGATAAACGAAATGCGAAATTTGTGTGGAAAGTAAGTTTGTTAAATATCCTTATAAGTCTGTTGAAAGAAATTCAAAACCTTTAGACTTAATTCACACAAATATATGCGATATGAAGTCGACACCATCTCGTGGTAGGAAAAAGTATTTTATAACTTTTATTGACGATTTCACTCGAAGGATGAAGCAATTGATGCATTTAAGCAATACAAAAATGAAGTGGAAAATCAATTGAATCTAAAGATAAAAATGATTCGAAGTGATAGGGGTGGAGAATACGAATCTCCTTTGATGAGATATGTTTAGAATATGGTATTATCCATCAAACTACTGCACCCTATACACCACAGTCAAATGGTTTGGCTGAACGGAAGAACAAAACATTAAAGGAAATGATGAATGCCTTAATAATCAGTTTCGGTTCACCAAGAAATCTATGAGGGGGAAACCATCCTTACGGCTAACAAGATACTCAATAGGGTACCCCATAGCAAAACACAATTGATTCCATATGAGTTATGGAAAGGAAGGAAACCCAACCTGAAATATTTCAAAGTGTAGGGGTGTCTTTCCAAGGTAGAAGTTCCTTTACCCAAGAGGGTGAAAATTGAACCCAAAACAGTGGATTGTGTATTTATTAGATATGTTGTGAACAGTAAGGCCTGCCGATTTTTTATTCACAAATCTGATAATCCTGAAATTCATGTGAATACGATAATTGAGTCAAATAACGATAAGTTCTTTGAACACATTTATCCGTATGAAACAGAATGTGAGTCGACAAGTGAAAGATCTAAACGACCACGAGAAGAATCAAAGGAAAATGCACAACCTAATGAGGATCCTAGGTGTAGTACTCGCCAACGAAAATCCACTTCTTTCGGACCAGATTTTGTAGCATTCTTGCTTGAAAATGAGCCTCCAACATTTAAAGCAGATATGTCGTCATCTGAGTCAATCTATTGGAAAGAAGCAGTCAATAGTGAGATCAAATCAATTTTAAGTTATCATACTTGGGAATTGGCTAATCTTTCTCCAGGAAATAAACCTTTAGGATCAAAGTGGATCTTTAAAAGGAAAATGAAAGCAGATGGGACCATTGACAAATATAAGGCTAGACTTGTAGTCAAAGGATATAGACAAAAGGAAGGTCTGAACTACTTTGATACATACTCTCCAATAACAAGGATAATATCAATTAGGATGTTAATAGCACTAGAAGCAGTGCATGATCTGAAAATCCACCAAATGAATGTAAAAATAGCCTTCTTAAATGGAGAGTTGGAGGAAGAAATTTACATGAAACAACCTGAAGGGTTTGTAGTTCCTGGTAAAGAAGAGAAGGTGTGCAGACTCGTGAAGTCGCTTTATGGGCTCAAGCAAGTACCTAAACAATGGCATGCTAAATTTGACTAAACAATATTGGCAAATGGATTCAAGATTAACGAATGTGATAAGTGTGTTTACATTAAAAACGTTCCGAATCATGAAGTCATTGTTTGTCTGTATGTTGATGACATGTTAATAATGAGTAAAGATACTGACGATAAAAATGCTACTAAGCGCATGTTGTCCAGCAAGTTCGATATGAAGGACTTAGGAGTTGCTGACTTGATCCGTACAGGATTCGCAAAACTCCTCAGGGACTAGCATTATCTCAATCTCATTATATTGAAAAGGTATTGGATAAGTTCAAGTACTTGAATTTCAATGTTGTCAAAACTCCAATTGATTTAAGCTTTACATTTCAAAAGAATGTAGGTGAAAGTGACTCACAATTGGAATATGCCAGAGTGTTGGGAAGTTTGATGTATATTATGAATTGTACACGACCAGATATAACATGTGCTATTAGCAAACTAAGTCGGTTCACCAGTAATCCAAATCAAACTCACTGGATGGCAATGAAACGTGTGTTGGGATATCTGAAACATACATAACACTATGATTTGCATTATAATAAATATCCTGCCGTGATTGAAGGATATAGTGATGCAAATTGGATCACTAGGTCAAATGAAGTAAAATCCACAAGTGGTTATGTGTTTACACTTGTTGGAGGAGCAGTCTCTTGAAAATCATCCAAACAGACATGTATCGCTTGCTCCACAATGGAATCTGAATTTATTACTTTAGATAAGGCTGGTGAAAAAGCTAAATGGCTCCAAAATTTCCTAGAGGATATTCCATTCTAGCCCAAACCTGTGGGACCTATTTGCATACATTGTGATAGCCAAGCAACAATAGGTAGGGCATGGAGCGTTATGTACAACGGGAAGTCTTGTAATATACGATGGAGACATAATATCGTAAGACAACTGCTCTCTAGTGGAATTATCATAATTGACTATATGAAGTCAAGCGATAATGTGTCAGATCCACTAACGAAAGGCCTAGTGAGAGAGGCAGTTGAAAGATCATCTAAGAGAATGGGTTTACGGCTTAGGACAAGTTAGCATAGCGGTAACTCTATCTAGCAGACTGGAGATCCCAAGAGCTAGATTCAAGGAGAAAAACAAAGTTGTGACTGACGGTTCGACATTGTCAATCAACTCAATCCATTCTCATGATGAAGACAATGTTCAGGAACAAGGTTAAGACTTTAAGGCTTGTTAATAAGTTAATAAAGATTAAAGTTTTTAATGATTTGACCAAATAATGTATCTACGAGATGACACGGTTAGAAATCACCTATGTGAGTGTGAAGTGTAAGCCGCTTCAAAGAGAATTGAATGTCAAAAGCCTATTCTCTATACACTCATGAAACCAAGAGGTGTTCATGGCTGAAACGAACACAACCGTAAGAACCATAAACGGTAAATGGTTAATTGTGTAACATATGGTTGTCTAGGTATACACCAAATCTCAACGGTTCAAAGATCTCGCATCTACCGATTGACCGAGTATATCCGACATATGTTCACTACGAAAAGTCCAAGGGGAAACCTACTTATCCAGATGCAATTAATCCTTGCTTGTAAAGTACACACTCGTCCGTGTATTCCTTATGTTATAACCATTCCCCATTCATGTAGGGGATTGTTGAGTATGTAGCAAGAGTTAATGGGAAATTGAGGAAAGATGGAAAAAGAGGAAAAGTCAAAGTTGGGAACTTGAAAAGTCTTATGTTTTAGTGAAAAGATATTTCTCCCTCATCGGCGGAGGAAAGAAAAATAGAAGAGTCTAAATATAGAAACACTCTTATTAATTGTTAAAACGGTTGGAAAGAGGGACCCCCCTCACGCCGTCGTCGACGAGTCGTCGCTCGCTCGGCTCGACTTCGGCTTTGGCTTTGGAAAATGATCGATCGAGAGATTATTTTTTGGACAAAGTTTGTTTTAATTATTTAGTTAATTATTTATTTAATCAATTAAATTAAATGAAATAGCCAAAACGTTAATTAACCGAAACGTTTTCAATTATTCAATTAATTAACCGATCCGACTCGGATCCGCGTGCGACCTGTTTTAATTAAATTCTTTCCCGTTTTATTTAAATTTCCCGCCGTTGGTGACTGTTCTGAAAGGTTGCAACTTTCAGAAACATCCATGACCGTCTGAAAGGTTGCAACTTTCAGAAACAGCCGTGACCGTTTGAAAGGTTGCAAACTTTCATGAATGGTCGTGTGGATTCTGAAAGGATTGCAACCTTTTGGAACTAGTTCTTCTTGCCTATAAATACATTGATTCTTCAGAATCTTTCCTTACGAATTTTTCTGATTTCTTCTTCTTCTTTTGCACAAAGTTTTTTCATGTACTTCACTGTTGTTGAGTGGTTCGCTGACACTAGAGTTTTGGGTATCAATACGCTGGTGATTGAGATCATTCTATCTTGGGAGGACATATTCCAAATCAAACCTCGGATACTAGAGGGGAATAATTTCCTTAAGGGGACACTGTGCATTCAGTGGGCTTGATCTTTTTCTGATTCTATTTTTCCAGATTGTGGTACGTTTTGTTTACAGATTTTAGTTTGTCAATTAATTTCTATTCATCTATTCTTACTGGTTTGTTAAACTTTGATAACTCTGTGTTTTTGCAAAGTTTATTGAAATCAGTAATTCTGTTTTTTTTTTTTTAAAACACAGATTGGCAATAGTTAATACTAGTAGGTAATAAGAATTCAATCTTCCCTTGAATACTATATATGTTCAACTAATTAAATTTCTAAAATTAAAAGGAGTTGAATAATAATGTGAACATATACATTTTTTTTTCAAAAAACATAATTTTAGAACATGATTCTGAATAACGTGTTTAAACAACTTGTTGAAACTTTTTTAGTTTTTACTTCCCCCCCATATAAACAAGAACAATAATAACTTTATTATTATTATTATTATTTATTTATTTATTTATTTATTTATTTACAAAAAAAAAACAGAGATAAATCAAACGTGGAGATATAATAAGAGCAAGAAACTTTTTCTAATTAATTAATTATTAGAGATCCTGCAAGAAGAAAAAAAAAGGAAATATGCCTTCACACTCTTCAAACAAATTCATTTTAAAAATTGGGGTGCTTTTTCTTTTATTCTTTTTTAAAAATAAAATAAATATAATAAATTATGGGATTCTTTTATTACTACAACAACAACAACAACAATAATAAGAGAAAAGAATTGAATCCCAGCTGTATGTACAAGGAAAGTATCATTTTCTTTACTACTAGTGTGCAATTTGAGTAAAAGCACTTTTTTTTTAGTACTTTATTTTATTTAGTCAATGTAATGGGCAATTTTTATTTTTGTTGATTTCTCAACCTAGTGTCTAGAGCCCGTATTGGAGTCCGTATTAAATTCAGATTGCACCTGCAAGGTCCATTTATGGGTGACGCTCCCAACATAATCTTTTCCATACCTAAATTTCATTTATATATTCGGATCGCACTCAGGATGGAGCAGACCCTTCATTCTGCAATGTAATGACACTTATATATGTATATATATATATATATATATATATACATACTTTTTTTCCTGTTTTTAATATTCTTGTATTGTAGTATAATGTATGTAGTTCATAGATACCACTGCCTGCATATATAGATGAATAAAGCAACGAATCAATGCATTTTTATTTTAAAATGTTAATGGCATAAAAAGTATGTGTATTTATTAATTATATTAATATATAATTACTAGAGAATTATTCAAATTGAATTTTAAAAAAAAACAAAAGTTTTACTCTTTTAGTGCAACTTTCCATCAAGAATTCAAGATTATGGAGATTTGGTTTTGTATACAAACTTATTTTTATTTTTATGTGTTTTCTAAGAGAAACTTTTATTTTACACATAAAAAATTTGAAATGATTATTTTTTTTATATTTAATTTGTAAATGACTTGAAGAGACCATATTTTTCTAGAACAAACTTTATCTGTTGTTATGAAAATGACGTTAAATTCAATAAAAATAACCTTGAAAAATTTCTGCTTTACGAAGAAAGATTGAATGTGACATACCAAATATCGATCATATCTCCCTACTCAATATTAGGAAATACACTAAAAAAAATTATTAAAAAAATATTTTAATAAGATATCTTAGTAGATAATACAAGAAGTTATCATCCTAATTTCTCGTACAAATTAGTATACCCAACACAAGATCTTATTTTGGTTAATAAAACCTAATTACTTGTTTATTTTTAAATTAGTACACCTATAAAAAAATAATTATTGACATAGTGAGTTTACCATTTTACCCCTATTAATTATGAAGTGGATGAATTAAAAACTTAAGGTTTTTAAGAAGTTCTACATTTTTCAAAGTAATTAATTGAGGGTATAATAAGTAAAAAAATTGTCTTTTCTTGATTTGTCAAAATGAACAAGTAATTAGGAACAACTAAAAAATGAAAAGTGAACAAGTAATTAGGAACAACTAAAAAATGAAAAGTGAACAAGTAATTAGGAACAACTAAAAAATGAAAAGTGAACAAGTAATTAGAGATAGAGGAAGTAGAAATATCACCAAGAAAATACACAGTAAAATACGCGAAGAAAGTATTTTTAAAAAAATAAAAAACAACCTTGAAAATTAATATTTAGAATAACTTAATTATTCTCCAAAATTCATCCCCCAAAAAACTAATCAAAATATACAATTTGATTCGACCAATCTTGAACCAACCCATCTTGAATCAAGAAAAACTTTGAACGAGTTATGATCCAATCCGTTTATCAATTAAGTCGATATTTCTATTTTCTTGTTGACCCATATATAAAAGGTAAGTCACCTTTGTTCATAAAGAATACTAAAAACGAAAATCTTTAGGCTAGGTTGGGTCTACTATGGAGAGATGGTCGCCCATAAAGCCATTTGTACATTATTTGATGTCTCGATTTTCTAGAGTCCATAGAGAAGGGTATGAAGCCTCGCCATTTATTTACTATGAGCGGTAACACAGTACAAATTCAAATTAATCATATGACACTCAATTGAAATAGTCAAGCTTCGACATAAATATCAGACAACGATGAAAAAAAAATCCTTTCACTTTCACTAGCTCTTAAATAATGACAGGATTGATACTGACGGATGAGAAATCAATGCAGTGGGAATCTGTGCTTTACTAATTCCCAGACCCAATTAATCTTAATTAATTAATGGTCCATGGCTTTTTTATTAGGGAAAACTACATAAATGAGCCATAAAATCTAAAATAATTATAAGTTCATATCTAAATCCAAAGTAATTCTGGAAATACTCATTCTCTCATAAATAATTACAGTCCATACCCCCATTCATTAAGGGTGATAATTTTCGCTTAAGTGATACTAAATCGGTATCATATACTATATTGGTATCATTAAGGTTGATAATTTCGCTTAACTGATACTAAATCAGTATATATATACTGTATTGGTATCATTAAGGTTTTTTGTTAAAAAATTACTTATTAGTCAATGATACTATAAGAGTATATATGTATATTGTTGTGGTATCATTAATGTTTCTTGTTCAGAAATTACTCATTAGTCAATGATACTATAAGAGTATATATATACTCTTATAGTATCATTTTCTAATGAGTAATTCTTGACAACAAAC
>JAJOOR010001111.1:0-56677 GCA_036250505.1 Solanum acaule
ACTAGTCTTTAATATAATCCTCCCACATAGTACGGACAATTTCCTCACGTTGAACTTGCATTTCTCGATCATGTGACCGAGAAGACGAACCAACATTGTTACTTTGAGCCATTTGTTGGTCAATATCATCCGCAACTATATTTTCCATGCTCATAGACCATAAATATTTCATCACTTTAACAATCGGTTGGTGTGAGTTAAAGTACTATATGTTGGTGAGAATTTATATTTTATGTCGGTGAGAATAATAAATTTTAAAAAATAATGATGTGATTATAAATTTTATTTACTTATGAAATAAATGGTTAGTAGATATAAATGTGGGGTTTGTTTTAACAAAATATGAACTCGTGGATCAATTTTTGTATTAAAATATCTCAAATCATGATATGGAATTACCATATAATTCCATATCATGGTTTTTGGAGAATATGGAATCACATCTCATGATATGGAATCATGAGATGAAATCAGCGTAAATCACATGTCCAAACGCTGATTCCATCTCACGATACCATATCGTGATATGGTATCGCATGGCCAAATGCCTACTTAAACAAATTCAAAATTTAATCAAGTCTCAATTTAGAATTATCAAAATCACATAATAAAATCATTCTTTAATAACCAATTTGGGAATATCCTTATAGGCTCAAACTTATCAATTGGAGCGTAAATAACAAACATAATATAAAAACATAACATCAGATCAACCAAGAATCGAAATACCACTTCCAAATAGATACATATCTCATAATCAATTCTACTATACTATATATTATATTATATATAACTGCATAAACATAGCTGCATACATAAGAGTTCCCACAAAACTAAATCCAAACCAAAATACTCAAAAACCAAAAGCATCAACTTCCAAAAGAAACTAGCTCCCAACATATAATAAATACTATATACTACTATATATTAATTAGTACTATCTTGGCTAAGCCATAATCAACAACAACACAGTGAAATCCACAAAGTGGAGCCTGAGAAAGGTGAAGTATACTCAGACCTTACCACTACCTCGAAAGGCTAAGCCATAATCATATCCCTTTAACAATAAGCAAGACATTTCTTCTTGCAATCCATGATGCATCCACCACCCCCACCACCATATCCATACCCTTTTCCAGCCCCACTAGATGACTTGAAACACTTTGATGGACACTTCAATTTTTTACCAAAACATGGGCCTTTATCTTTGCAAACAATAGTGGGCCTTATGGTTCCACCTTTACCATACCCTCCTTTTGGGCTTCCAAATCCACCACCATATCCTCCTCCAACTACAGGCCCAAAACCAGGGATATTGAATCCACCACCAGGCCCAAAACCAGGAATATTATTGTTGTCATCATTTTCTGTAGTAGCAAAAGTGATAGTGATTGTGATGAACAAGAAAGTTAAGATGAGAGCTATAGAGTTCTTCATCTTTGACAAGAGGGAAATAGCTTTTTTGAGTTTTATTGAGAGGGAATAACTTATATTTAAAGGCTTAAGTGGAGATAGCATTTATAAGTGGGTGGTAGTTGGATGGGGTGTATGAGACATTGACAAGTAGGTTGGGTGCAATTATTACACTATACTATGTAAGATTATGGATATATATAGTCCCACTATCAAGTGTTTTTTTTTTTAATTCAGTATTCGTATTGAGGTTTAACTAAATTTGAATTCATACGCGGCAAGATTCATTTTTGAATGATATAGATTTTTTTTCATTTGAATAGCTCAAATGCCAAACGTCTAATTAAGAACAAAAGAATCTCAACTACTGTTTTTTTAAAATTATTTACGACCTTACTTGAACAAGATTTGTTCTATAGGTTCGTACTATTGTATCCTTGACTTCTAAGCAGACAGAAAACTAAGATTGGTAGATGAATTGTGGTCATTAGACCAGAGCGTGATTAACAACCTTCGAGTCGTGGTGTCATATTCATAGATGATCGTTCTTATCTCCAATCTGACAAAAAACACTAGGTAATTCTTTCTATTTGTCCTTCTCTTGATGGATAGAGTTACCTAGTTCATGTTGTTGGTTTGAGGTGATAGGTATCTTGTAGAATTAGTCAAGGTGTATGAAACATAGCTCAGACACCACAAATATTTTTAAAAAATATATAGAAGAACCTCAATCATCCCACTGATATTCAACCTTCTAAGTTGTCTAGGATTCAACATGTCTATCTATAGGATATAGGTTACATGAATCAGTGGATGAACGGTGGTCATTAGATCAGAGCGTGTTTAATAGTCTTCAAATTGTGATGTTCTAGATGATCGTTCTTATACCCAATCATTGGTTGACAAAAAATACTATGTGATTTTTTCCATCTGTCCTAGCCTTGGTAGACAGAGTTACCTAGTACATGAAAGATGATGGGTATCCTGTAAAATTAATCAAAGTGTATAAAAGTTGACTTAGACTGTAAAAAATATATATGTAAAAAGACTCAATCATCCACAATACTCATATTGATATTATACATCCAAAGTTGTCAAGGATTCAACATGTCTATCTATAGGATATAGATGAATCAGTGGCTTTTTTCCCAATTCTTCTTAAAAAGTAGAGATAATCATTATTGAAAATTTAAAAATGATTGAAAGTCAATTAAAAAGAAGAATAATTATTACAATCTTAAAAAATTTATTCATTTTGAATCTTTAAAAAGTGACAATATTTCATTTATATTGGACCATAATGAGTAACATGGTAAAATTATCACTAATTGTTTCTTAAGAAATACTCAAGTCAAGTCAAACATAAACCGATAAACATATACGGAGGGAGTAAATAATGGACTCCAATTGATTTGAGATTATAGCGGATTAAGAGAGTTTTATTATATTTTCTCTCAAACTATTCTTTGTATTTAATAATTATAGAAAATAGTATTCTAATAATCAAATTTAAAATTTCGAAGTATTACTAATAAATTAATTTAATAAAATAGACTTTTAATTAAAAAATTTTAAAAATATATCAAGTTAATAAAAATCAAATAATATAAAATGAAGAGAGTAATATTAATTGGTGGGATATTTTCAGGTTAGTTTTGGAAGTACACTCAATAAAATTAGCAGTAGTATTTATGAGCACAACAATTCATAACTGAGCAGTGGACAGTAGTAAATTATTATTCACTAAATAAATATTTGACTGCACTTTAATTGTTTGAACATAAAGATTATGTTTATTTTAAAAAAAAATTAATATATTAAAAATGACAAGTAAAAATAAAAATATATTTTTGTATAATGGATAAATAAAAATAAATGAAGAAGCATATTCAAATATTACTCTTTCTGTCCAATAATAGTTGTTCACTATTGACTTGACATATGGATTAAGAAGCAGTACGTGATAGGGGTAATTTTACCAAAATCGCCCTTATTAAATATAAGTCATCTTAACGTTGAAAAATGAATTAGTATTTAATAGCAAGGATAAAATAGACATAACATGGCAAATTATTCATTGGTCTTATAAATTGAACAAATATTATTAGATATCTCAAAATAGTATAAAAATAAACGAAGAAAGTAACTAATTAATTTATGAATTTTTTCCATATAGGTCACATGATCAAGATGTGGATCGCCTCCCTCCCAAATATATTTGATTGTAAGCTTGTTTGTTCTCAACAAATATTTATCATTTTTAATAAAATAGTGAAAAATAGTTCATTTTAATTATAGTAAAAATAAGTATAAAAAAATTGTATACTACTAAAAGTTATAGCTGATAGGAAAGACGTAGTTTTATTTCTTAACAAAATTCATCAAGTAAACGTCATGTTCGATCATGACCCTGATCCAAACCACCCTAGCCCCTCCTGAGCCTTACCATAGGCAAAATATTAACATTATCCAACAATTCCCCTCCCAATACACCTACCTGCAGAATATTGCTCTTGTGTAATTAATATTAAGGATAAAATATAATTTTTATTTGTTACTAGAAAATATATTTTTATTTTTCAGATTATTATATCTTGCTTGATATATATGTACAGTATAAAGATTTGCTTTTGGAGGTACACTCATCAGTACAATTAGCAGTAATATTTATGAACACAAAAATTCATTAACTAAGCAGTTGACATTAATGTTTGGTAAATGAATACTTGTCTGCACTTCAATTGTTTGCATATTAAAGATACATGTGCATGCCTTTTCCACTTTGCTCTACTATTTGATTCTCAAAGTTTTAGAGTACTAAATACTATCGGGTTTATTTTTATTTGTCATTTTTAACATATAAAGACACTATATTAAAAATATTTTTAGTGATAATTAATTAATGATAATAACTTAAATGTCGTTAAATATATTTTTAAAGGTAATTATTAGTGACAATTATATTATAACACTTTATAAATAAATACCGCTAAAGCCTATAGCGGCAATTGATTTAATGCCGATAAAGACTTTAGCATTTTTTATAAATGTACATATTATTATTGCTGCTAATTTTTTTTTGTTATAGTGAGAAAACAATTACTATTTTTTAAAAATATTTTACTATTACCCAATTACTTTCAAAACCTAATATACTTAATGTTAATAAACCAGTATCGTAAAATAGTCATGTACATCATTGTTCTCTTAATGGGACTGCCAAATTTAAAGAGATAGTTTTAGGTTTAGCAAACATAAAAATCATATTAACGCTCTATAAGCTATAATTTTGTTATTTGCGCTCCATAGCAAACTATATTTTCTATGGAGCATCTCATTTGTATAAATCGCAGACAGGCATCTCGTTTGTATAAAAAGCACAGCGATTGTATATGTATATCGGTTAGATAATTGTATATATGTAACTACTATGTATATGTATCAATGGTTGTGTTTGTATATCTACATAAAATTTGAATTTGTATACAATTGAAACGAATTAAAACATTCGTATATTAAATATCTCTCTCGCTTTATACAACACAAATTATACATTGTATTTTGTATAATTCGTGTTTGTATAAAGCGAGAAAGAGAGAAATGCAAAGGGGGAGATTTATATTGTATAATTATAAGTATATAGGACGAAGAGATATGTATATTTGTATTTGTATATACAATTTTCTCTCGCTTTATACAAACACAAATACAATTTATACATTTGTGTTTGTATAAAGTGGAAGAGGCGAGGGAGAGTGGCAAGCGAGATCAGGGAGAGTGGCGAACGGGATTTTTGGGGAGAGAGGCGAATGGCAAAGTGTTTGCTACGGATTAGAATTAAATGAAACTGTGGTTATAGCATTTATTTTGAATTAATAGTTTGCTATTTTATACAATTTTCTCAAATTTAAATGTGACAAATAAAAGTGAACAAAAAGAGTATAATTTTATAAAAATCCATTATTAGCCAACACATCGGACCAAGGGTTAACGATTTCCATAAGTTATCAATCAAATTATCGACTAATCAATGTATCCTAAGTGGTGAATGCAAACAAATGTTTTGTGGCAAAATGATTTAGAGTGAAGTAATATAATATTAATAGTTGTGGTGGTGGACACACGAATAAAATGGGTTAATAGATTATTAATTTATTTGATATAAAAATGGATAACTCATTTCTAAACCAATACCTCGTTATTTATAAAATTTTATTTTTTTAAAAAAATTGTTAATTTGATAACCCGATACAAGTTACTCATGGGGTGTAATTTGGACCTCCAAAAGGTACTCTATAATTTATTAACTATTATAAACAAAAAAAATTAGTCGGAGCTTTATTAGAGAAAAGGGCATATTACAAGATGATTTACTAACAATCAGATATGAATAGACCACCAACAAAGGTTGTAGTGGAGTGATAAGTATTCCTTCATTCTTAACCACAGGTCTGGAGTGTTAGGGTCACAGGGGCGGAGCTAGGTGGGGGTTCGTGGGTTCGAACGAACCCAGTAACTTTTCCGTAGACCCTATATTTGTACTATAAAATTAAATAATAACTTGTGAACCCATAACAAAACAGATTGACAGTTCAATGGTAAGGGAGGAGAAGAAAATTTAGAACTTCCAAACTCCCCCAATACGGGCTCCGTCTCTAGTTAGGAAGCGAGTCCAACATAAGTTTATAGTTTTTAAACCATACTCAAAAGTTAAAGGATCAAATTTCGACTTTCTTTCGAAATAATTTACTAAAAACAAGAGATGAATATACCAAACGCGTAACAAATACGATTTTATATAGTACATGATCAATTTTAGATTTCTTTGCTTCTTTAATTTCCTTTTCAAGGTTGACACAAGGAAACACCAAATCACCAAGTAGCCAACTAGTACATATAAGCATGACATTCATCATGTTTCTCTTTATTCGGTGTCTGATATTTATATTGGAGCTCAATTAAATTCATATTCGCGTCGGAAAATCCCATATTAGAAGGTAAAACACTCCCTAACAAAGGTGATTCCTTACCTAAGGGGATTTCAAACCGAAAACCTCTGATTAAAGCTAAAAAAATATTTACTACTCTACTACAACTCTGGTCAGTGCATGAAATTCATTATTAATAAAAGAGCAGGGCCGACCATGGACTTAAGGACCATCCTATTTAATGTCACTACTTTTATGTATATGGCTCCAACTGTTTCACTATTTTTAGTTGTGAATGTGATGCTGAGTTTTTTCTCAAAAACATTTATTACTTGTTTGACCTTTTGAATTTTGATTATGATACTTTCATGAATGTGCAAAGATATGACAATGTCAATAATAGGTTCAGATATAGCTAGGGTCAATTTGTCGACTTGGCTCATAAAGAAGCACTTCATATTTAATTTAGATCACTTTTTAAAAAGTCACATGCATGTCTGATATTTGAAGTTTGAAGTTTCAATTGCATAATTGATAGGTCTAATGGACTCAATACTTGTACGAATTTGTATTATGCATCATTCTATTTAATCTTTTACCAACTGAACTCTTAAACTCAATAAAATACAATATATCAAATCCCTCTGATCATTGACTATTGACCAAACCTATGTGACATTAAAATGACTGAATTAGCGAGAGAGTGTGGCTACACGCGCATTGAGGCAAGTAAATATCATATTTGATTTGTAGTCGAGTGAGAAAGAGGCGGTGTTAATCCTTTTTTCACCAAAATGGGAGGCGACGAAGGGATTTGTTGGTGGTATGTTGATACGCCGGTGAGGATGGAGAGGAGAAGCAGTCCTTAGTGGTTCGCAGAGGGGTTGTTGATGGTGTGGAGAAAGGAAGACGATAATGAAGAGGAGAACGAGGCAAGTGAGGGTGCGAGAAGCTGGTCACGACGACAAAGATGTTTGTCGAAAGTTGGTGGTGTAGTGGCTTAGGGTTGCTAGTTTATCGAAGGTTGGAGAAGGAGGAAAGGAAAATGGTGAGGATGTGCGACAGAAATGGAGATGGGTGAGGGAGAGAGTATAGGTGGTTTCGCCGGCAAGAGAAGTGGTGGCGGCAACGATTTGGCATAGAGGTGCGGCTATGTGAAGTCCCAAATTTACTTTAAAGAATAAATTAAAATTTTATTATTTTACCTTTTATTTACTAATATTTTTGGCTAATAATTTTAAAAAATAGTTAATGAAGATATGCCATGTTATTAATTTATGTAATATGAATTTGACATGTCATTTATTTAAGGGAGAGTGAACTACATATATACATGGTAGGTGGAGTTTAAAAATCTTCTTTTAATTGAGGTTAATGGTTCAATTGGTAAAAGATTAAGTAGAAGGATTCATAATACAAACTCGTATAAGTATAGGGGTGCATTAGATCATTCCACCTAATTGATATGTCAATGTCAGATATACATATTTGAAGTTAGGGTGTGATAAGTTTAACTTCAGATCAATATGTTTGATCCCCGCTTATTTTATTGGCAAACCTTGAAAGTCAAATATCAAATTTTATTAAACTTAAAGTTTTGTCCATGAAAGTAACTGAGGTGGATCTAGATATTTGAACTTTATGGGTTCAAATTAATTGTTTTGTCACTTCCTTTAAATTTACTGGGTTCAAGATCTATAATTTATATATATTTAATTGGTGAATTATTATTTAAAACACATATACATAATCTAAGCCAAAATCTATGTGGTTATATGACGTCAAATACCCCCTTGGGGACAAAGGAGGTTAGATACAAGGTGCAACGGGGTGAACTTTGAATACTAATTCGTTCACTGATTTAACTCTGTGCGGCAGTCAACGTCTATGACGACTTCAGTCAAATTTAGGACTGTTTTGGCCTAACTCGACTTGAATTTAGGCAACAATGTTTAAGACTTAGGATCAACGTAGTAAGAAATACTCTATGAAAGCCAAACGAATTATAGAAAAGAGAACAAGACAAACAACTTAACAGAATACTTAATTTTCAACTTATATTGATTATAGTGAATACAAGAGCACTCAAATCGTACCACCCTGACACTATAAGATCACCCTAGACCTTATACTTAGATTCTGTACTCTATTTTAGTATTCCCTAATACTTAGAATACACAACCCGAAATTAACACTAAGGCAGCCTGCACATTTATAAATCATGTGACAGCCAATCTGCCGACAAGTGTCTTACAAGGATAGAAATACTTGACTTCCTTAGCTTGATCCTATCCTATGCAGTTGACAACCCACAATTGTTTGAGATATTCAAATTAATTCAAACAAGATGCCAAAACTTAGTCAAAGCTGAAATAGGATAAGGTTGCACGTTTTATAACCGACTGTCATGTGCTTGACATGTGTTGTGTAACTGCCGGGCAGATTTGCCTTAGCTTGTCTGCTGGTTGAGCTGCTCATGTGCATGCCACATCCTAACTTAGACTTTTTAGCCTTGCATTGCTCCCGCTCAATGTTGTCACGTTAGCATCAATGCCCTTTGCATTGCTATCTTAGCTTTGTCGTTTGTTTGCCCTTGTCATGTCTTTGAATATCAATGCCACACCCACGTGCCATTGTATAGCTTGTACCTTGTCAAGTCCTTACCAAGTTGCCTTTTCCTCAAGTCCTTGGTCCTCACTTGCCACTTCGGAATCAAGCCTTGATGTCATTGCGCGTAACTTGGTTTTGTCAACAGTCTATCGCCAAGACAACTTTGTATGTTTTGTTTCTTGTCAATTTGGCTAGTAAAGAAACACTTCATTTTCGATCCTCATTTTCAAAAATCACATATTTAAAGTTCGAATAGTACAAATCAATATGTCAACTTCAAATATATATATCTGAAGTTATGCCTTAACAAGTCCAATTTTAGACCTATACGTTTCAAATTCATATCAAATTGTAACTTTAATTTCAAAGGTTTGACATTAAATTTGAAGCGGCTAAATTTTAAATATTTATGATTTTCAGCTATGTCTTGTATGACCAAAGACCAGTTTACTACAAGAGATTGTGAACTGCATCATTTGTCCCTTGTCAAAACTATGCAATTACAACTTTTTTATTATATATAACTCATGTTAATTTATATAATAATCAAAACGAATGATATTTGAGAAATTAATAACTTAGCAATTTTATACATACTTCTATTATTTTTATATGAAAACATATATTTTTATGATTTTACACCAAGATAATGTATAAGCATATTTTATTTTATTTTAAAAAAAAACCCTTTAAGAGCTTTTATCTTCTTCTTCTTTTTTATTATTATTATTATTATTTATGTATAGCAGTATAGGCATAAATATTTTTTTAAAATTATTTGAGCAACCCTTATTAAAGTAAAATCTCACTAAATTAATATAGATGGATCATAAAATATTATTATTTTGTAGAGGTATTATTTAATCGATGAATTAATATTTATTAATTTAAAGAATATTTTGAGATACAATGAAAGTTAATTTTGATTACTGAAAATAATCATACTAATTTATGTATCATGCATATTTATTGAATTCACATAAAAAATAAATTTATTATACATAAAGTATAATGAATATATCAAATCATTGTATCTTACTAAATTATGGCTCATATTTATTGAATTCATATAAAAAAATAAAATCATTATATATACAGTACAATGTACATGTATGCCTCATTGTAATATATATTTTTGTTAAATGATTCATTGTAAAAATAAATTCAAGAATTCAATGATTCATAGTAATAATAAATTCATTATACATAGTGTTCATTATTTTTTAATAATCAAATATTATTCATTGTATCTTTACTAAAAACATTCAATGCATGATGCTGAAAGAAATAAACTACTCATAGGAAATTTCTTGAAACTATACCTAAAAATGACTTCTCATTTAAAAGGCATTAAAAAATAGCAATGACAGATCAAATGCACAAAACATTATATGTGTACAAAAGAGATCATTCTACATGCACTCAAAAAGGTTTGCAGTCATGGCAACATCAGAACTTTTGAATGCAATACGAAAAATTAGATATGAGCTTTAACTAGATTTAAATTTTAACAAAAAACAAAATACAATAGAATCACATTTCATTAAATTGTCTTAGATATATTTTACTTTAAAATAATTACTCCCTCTGTCCCAATTTATGTGGCACTTTTCATTTTTCGAGAGTCAAACAGTTTAAGTTTGACCAGAAATTTGCGCATAAAATCTTCAATTTTTTTGAAATGAAATTTATATATTTGTAAACTACGTAAAAAATACTATCAGTCACAATAACTGAAAATTCAGAATGTTTAAAAGATCTATGAAAAACTTACAGAAAAAAATAAACTTGTTTGAATCTCGAAATCCGAAAAGTGTCATATAAAATGGGACGAAGGGAGTATTAATTTATAATATTAATGGGACCATATATTTATATAGGGATCTTCTGAAATATATTATCTTATTATTTATCGAAATAAGTGATTTTTTCCATTGACCCAAGTTGAGACCAAAAGAAAATATTATCTTAAAGAGATTATTAATTTACCGAATATTTATTTAGTGAAGTTTTACTGTATTTTATTGCCGTGAATAAGTAAGTTAATATGAAATTAAAAAGTTTAGTAAAGATAGTAGGAAATTTGTGAAGCTAAAGATACAACTCCATGAAGCATTAGTTCCAATATCAGGGTTTTAGGTTTTACAGAGCTGCCATGGAAGAAGCTAAAGCTGTATTGGGAGATGGAGTACAAAATCCGAGGATACGAGGTAGACATATCAAGAAAAGAGCCCTCAAGAACAAAGCCCTAACTGTTTCTTTCGATGAAAAAAACCTCAAGTATTTCCCTTTCTTTTGCTATATATACGATTCTTGATTTCTGTTTTTTTTTTTTTGGTTTTTTGAACTGATTGTTTTGAATTTGATTTTTAGGGATTTTGTTACTGGGTTTCATAAGAGAAAGAAGAAGAGAAGAAAAGATGCCCAAGTTCAATTGGAACAAGCCCTACGGAGAAAACGTATTGAGGCTCGTAAAAAGGTTCCAACTTTAGCTTAATAGTGTTATTTTTGTTGTTAGTTGCTATGTTTTCTTCAATGTTTTGAGTTGAGGGTCATTCGGAGACACCTGTAAAGGTCTGCGTATACTCTATCCTCTCTATTGCATTACTGGAATCATTGAATGTACTCATGTTTAGTTATTTATATGGTTGATATTGTAACTCAAACCACTTTCTTCATTTGGTGACTTCCAAGTCTTGAATTAAGAAAGAGTGAGGTTGACCAGCTCAACTATTGCATCATCTTTATACTAAACGGAACCGTGGCTGTTCAAGCTACATGTTGTCTACTGCTATTTTTCTCTGTCACAGGCTTCTAATAACTAGTCCAACTTCCTTGTATCTGAAAGTGATGACACGATGTTAGGTCTAGTAAGGAGACTTTTTGGATAATTTACTTCCATGAATAGACTGTTAGGCTAAGATGAATAGGTTGGGATTGATCCCACCTTTGAAAGAGTGGTTTTGCTCTGTCAATACAGCTTATCGAGTTATCAAGCTGAACTTCCTTCTGTAAGGAGCTTGAATCGTTCGTTTACTCCAAGTCTTATGGATTGCTATTTGAAAACACTTTTTCCTATGGTAACTGAGTAATTATTTATGGTAACAGCCCTCCTACAAAGTACAATCTTTTTCCAGTCAACATTTGTTAGGGGGTAAACTCACAGAACAGAAAGGTTGATTTCCTTCCCAAACTGTTCTCTGATTCCGTCAAATAACAGATGCATGTATACTAACCACGATGGAACAAGTCCTTATTTCTCCCTTTACCCTCCTTAGCAAAGTGATTTTATAGCCAAGGTTATAAGTGTGGCGTCATGCTCCATGGCTTGTTAAATGAGGTCCTTGTTATATTTTATTTATGTGCATGACAATTACCCCTCAACTAAATAGACATGTATACAAATTCTACCGGTCTTAATGCGAAGCCTATCTATAAACAAACAATGGGGACCAGTGAGCAAAAGCATTTTAAAATTTGACTTATTTTTCTACTTTTTCTTACGGAGATTAGCACAATCCAGGTTATCGTTAAATACCTTCATGGCTTTGAAGTTCCTTGCTGTCTCAGTAATTGTCTCGAATTTGCTTCTTTCGTAGTGGTAATCATTCTAATAACTGTTACTTTTATGATTATGGCTGAAGTGCCTTAACGCATTTTCGTCTGCCTGGTTGTGCGTCAATTGCGTCAAATTTGCTTCCAGTTTAGCAGTGCAGTTAGTACGATCATTCAAATATTTGTTACTTTTATTACTAATTGCAACCTTGATGTAATCAAACTTGTCATGGTGGGGTATCTTACTTTTTCACTTGCTTTTACAGAGAAAGGAGGAGAGAGAATTTGCCATCTTTGGTGGAGCAGCACCTGATTCAGCTGCTGTAACTGATGAACCCGATGAGGACCTTGACGTTGAAGAGGAAAATGACATTAGTGCAACAGTCTCAGGTATTCCCTATTGACATTAGTGGAAACTTGTTTAGCGCTGAAGTCTATCCAGAGATCTCACTGAGAATGGTCTGGTCCTCATTGGAAAAGCTGAGAATTCCTATGTGTAATATCTTTTGATAGTTATCAGCATACTTGTAAACACGTTATTATGTTGTGCAAGGGAGAGGGAATATATCCATAGAGTTCAAATGTAGAATTACACTTAACTGAGGCTAGGGAAGGTTTAGAAACTTAGGGCACCCTTGACTGGCTCTTTTCACTTTATCACACCATATGATCGAATAATTTTCTTAGCTGCTTCAGTTCCCTCTATGCCAAAAATGCAAATTCTGTATTATCATTATTGACGTATAAGCTTATGTAGATGTTTTATTCCCAAGTGACTGATGGTATCTGAGACGATTAAGCTTCTCAAACTTCCCTGAATTAGTTTTGCTTCAATAATTTCTTTTAGTTTTGCTTCCATATGCTCGGATCTTCCTTTCTTATTTCATAAATATTAATGCTGGTGGTTGACACACAGTATTAGTTACTTTTTCTCTAGACTTAACATAGAAACATGAAAATGGTGTTAGGTAGGGCTTTGTCCTTGTAGCACAAGATAAAGTCAACTTAATACTTAATCAGAGGTGAATCCTAGATTTAAGTTTTCATGGGTTCAACCTTTAATGTTCTTTAGCATTATGCGTTGATATCTACTATTTGTTGCAATTTTTATCAATTTTTACTCATAAATTTGTGTTTCACGTCAAAGGTACCAGGTTGGGTTCAGATGAACCCGGTAACATTAAGCTACATCTGCCCCTTTACTTGATAGTTGGGATTTGTTTAGCAGCAGTTATGTAACTTAACCTGTGGATTGATTATTGTTTCTTGTTGAAAAGGTACTACAACATATGACAATGGCGATGTGCAAGTCATCGTGACAACAAGTGAGATCTCTCGTGAAGAAGAAGAATCCCGAGCTCAAGTGCCACCACCATCAGCAATAGTTCAACATGCTATAGAAACTAAAAACAGCAAACAAAACATTCCGGTAAGTAAGAAGAAACCATTCAAGAAATCTGCAAAAAAGAGATCTCGACCCAAGCCACAGAGTAAGAGAGATAAGAGGAAAGGTAAAAAGAAGAACAAGAAGCAGCAGCAGTAGCATTGTTATCTTTAACCTTGTTACCTTCCCCTTCATATGAAAAAGAGAGAAAAAATGTCTCATCCGTGGCGTGGCGCCTATTTTATTTATCGCGAATATTTTAGCATATAGTATTTTAATTTCTTTCTTACGTTATGACTAAGGTTTGTTCACAATGATTCCTGGCCGGATTATTTTTCTCAATTAATTATTTGTGTAATCTTTGCATTTGAATTATTCTTCCTATAATTCCGTCCCCCTTATGTGATTAAGAAAAAATAAGGTTGCTTTGTCTAAAGGTGTGTTTGGAATGAAGGAAAAAGTTATTCATTAAAAACTATTTCTATTGAAAAAGAAGTGAGTTTGTTTATTTTATTTAGGAAGTAAGTAAGTAAATTATATTATTAAAAAAATATTTCTATGTAGTCTAGCAAAACACTTTGAGGGTAGGATAGGGTGGGGGTGTTGGGTGGGTGAAGAGGAGATAATGAATTTGAAATGACATTTATGAAATTTGTTCTCTACTGGAAATTATTTTCCTCAATTTTCAATGAACTTGTTTTTCCTGAAAAAGAATATTTTGATCAATCAAATATAAAAGAATTATAAAATATTTTCATCCATATGCACTAAAACAATAATATCATGATATGAGATATTTTGCATAATCTTGTGATATTTAATATTATCTTTAATTTATCATATATATATTTTTTGATAATTGATTTTTTTTAATGGTTTGTGATACATATTTAGAAACTCAATATGAATAATAGGTTCGACCTTTTATCAAGACTCTTATATGCAATAGGGTCCAAGCGTGTGTCACATATAAACTCATCCATGACAAGTTGCACTAATATCATTATATCTAGGCCAGGCTTGTTTAGACATCAAAAATAATAATTCATTTTTTAAAAATAAATTTGAGTATGCATTAGATTGATTTCTTGAAAAATATTTGAATATACTTGTATTGAATTAGAGGACAAGGGTGGGGATAAAAAATTGTACGGACTAGTCAAGGTGGAGAAAGAAGAGCTTGTGTCCTAGATTAAGTGAAGTGCATCAAGGATAAGGACGATAATATTCTGGTGGAGGAGGAATTTATTAGACAAAGATGATAGGCATACTTCCATAAACCTTTTAATGAAGAAGAAGACAGACGTATTGTGCTTGGGGATCTAGAGGTACTCAAAAAGCATCATAATCTTGAATGTTATAGGCGTATAAGGGTAGAGAAGATTGAGGGTGTTATTCGTAGGATACATAATGGAAGAGAAATTATATTATGAGATTCATTTGGAATTTTGGAAGAGCACATGCAAGGTGGACATGAAGTGGCTAAATGGATTGTTTAATGTCATTTTTAGGACGATAACAATGTCCGAAAATTAAAGGTGGAGTACAATGATTCTGTTGTATAAGAACAAGAGTTTACATTCAAAATTGCAACAGCTATAGGAGTATCAAGATGTTAAACCACACTATGAAAGTTTGAGAAGGGGTGGCGGAGATGAGGGCAAGGAAGAGAATGAAAATTTTCATAAATCGGTTAAGATTCATAACGGGACGCGCAACTATAGAAATTATTCACCAAGTAAGGAGACTGGTGGAGCAGTATAATGAGAGGAATAAGGACTTACACCAAAACACTTTTCAATTTTAATGGGGTTATACCAGGGATCAACTTATAGCTCATTTTTATTTGTGTTAGAGATGAATACATTGACGCAATAAGTTCAAAGTGAGCTGTCACAAAGTATGTTATTTGTAGATGACATTGTTTTGATTGATGAGACTCTCTATAAAGTTAATGTTATGTTGGAGATCTGAAGACAGACCCTTGAGTCGAAAAAGTTTAGGGTGAACAGGACAAAGACATATGCTGCTTGTCGTGCAAGTTTAGTAACGTAACACACGAGACATATATGAAAGTGAGGCTTGATATGCAAGTCATCCGAAAAAAGAAGAAATTTCAAACATTTTAGGTCTATTATCCAAGGAAATAGAGAGATTGACGAGGATGTCACTTACCGCATTGGGAAAAGGGTGAATGAAATGGTGGCTCGCATATGAAGTTTTGTATGATAAAAAGGTGTCACCAAAACTTACAGACAAGTTCTACAAGTGATAGTTAGATCGACTATTTTACATGAAGTAGAGTGTTGGTCAGTCAAAAACTCTTACATTGAGAAAATGAAAGTTGTAGAAATGAGGATGTTGATATAGATGTATGAGCATATTAAAAGAGATAAAATTAGAAATGAGAATATTGGGAAGAAGGTGGAAATGGTTTCGATGGAGACTGAAATGGTTCAGAAATGTGAAAAGGAGATATACGAATGTCATAATGCAGAGGTGTGAGAGGCTAGCTATGAATAATTTCATAAGAGGTAGAGGTAGACTGAAAATGTATTGGGGAAAATGTGATTAGACATAACATGATGCAATCTCAGTTTACCGAGGATATGACCTTAAATAGGAGGCCCAGAGGTTACAAATTTGGATAAAATGTAAGTAAATAACATATGTTATCTTGTTATCCATTCATACTAATAGTTATATAGTATGTTTTTCTTGTATTTCGACTATCATATTATTTTGTTTTAGTTATTACTATATTATACGTACACTCTTTCATATCCGAACCCCACTTTATAAAATTATACTAGTGTGTTGTTATTGAGTTTCAAGTTTGATGGATTTTTGTTTTATATGATCCGAATCACTAAATATCCAGTATACAAGCCAAAGGCAGGCAGCCATGAAAACAAAATCTCAAGATCTTCCTCGAAATTTCCGCGAAACCTCTCAACCATTTCTCTTTTTTCTTTCATTTTTTCCCGCTTTCCCTTTTGGCTTTCATCTTTGGTTTCTTTAATTTTTCCTCTTTTTAATCTTCCCGTTAGGAATTTGGGAGCTCAAATTTGAACTGAAAAATCAGATCTAAAGATACCCAATACAGTAATTGAGAGGAATTTCATGGAAAGACCCAGTGGAGAGAAACGTAGACTTGATGTTAGCAGTAGTGAAGAAGGTCAACCTGATAGAAAAAGACCAGCTCTTGCCAGGTAAATTTACAATAATCCTAAATTAACAGGGTGTAGAAAATGTACCATGTAAATAGGTTTTACTACTTTCTTCTTGAGCTAATTTTGCCAATAGAGTAACAGGGTCGCACTTTGATTTTTCATCAAATCAGTAATCATGTTTCAGTAGCTACTTTTATTGAAAGACACTGCAAATTCTTGTGGAGGGTGAAGGCTGAGAGTGATCATAGGATAATGGGGGTAGTGGGTAATAAATTTGTTAAAAAAAGTTATAATCTTAATGGATATGTTTGTTGTATCATAGCGAAGATCATTGAGAACAGATAATCTGTTTGATGGTTGTTTGGTACTTGGGGGAAGGAAGAGTTAAATCTGGCTTGATGACTAGCCAATTTGTGGTTTTTCTAGTGACAATTGAAGTATGTTCTCTTAAGCTTAATTCTTAAGTATTACATTCCCGGACATATTGATGTGGTGCATCATTTCCAGAGGTTCATAGTGTTGTCTGCTTTATCATGGCTCAGTTTGTTAAGTGTAATATATGGACTGATATCTCCTGAGGAAGTCGTTTTGAGGTATCTGAGCTACATTTGTGACAGTTGCCACCTCGTCTTGCAAAATGGATATGGCATGATTGCTTGCCACAGTAATAGAAGTGATGTAGTAGGTAAGTTACCATGTCTAGTCAAAGTTTGAGCTGTTAACTGTCAGTAGGATTAGCCAGACCTTGCAAAGAGATGAACGGTATCCCCTCTAATTTGTAACTTTGAAAATACATGAGCATATCAAGCCAACTTCTTTGAAATCCTATATACACTTCGGTATCTCAGACCGTCAAATTGGCAGATGCCTCTCTCACAAGCCTATTCTATGTGATGGTCAGTCAATTGTATTACTTTTAGTGTTACCATCTAGACTACAATTTTTTCCTTTTAAAAATATGTTGTTTTGTTCATAATTTCTTTAATCCAAAACAATAGCTTTATAGTTATTGGATGTCATATTTTGTGCTTCGATCTAACACGAAACTGTGTGAACTGGCTTATCTTATTCTTTTCTAAGAAGCTGAAATTCAATACCTATTCTAGCTGAGCTCATCTTCTTTGTATCATTCATGGTAACAATTACATCATTTATTGAAAACTACATGGTTAATGCAGTGTTATTGTTGAAGCGCTCAAAGTGGACAGTCTGCAGAAACTCTGCTCATCACTGGAGCCAATTCTTCGGAGAGTTGTAAGCTATTAGGACCTTTTGTCACTTCTCTTCCTGTTCGCCGGATGCTAAGAAACACTTTCATTGTGATCTCTAATTACCTTAATACATGGAAGTCTCAACCACCCATTCAGTTGTATCTTGTACTGCTGTGACACTATATCTAATTCCAGTATGAGTTGGAAGCTGCAAATATTTACTTATTAGTGTATAACAACATTAACACTTAAAAAATGAAAAAATGCATAAGTTATGTCCATACGAGCTAATCAGATCAAGTTATAGATAGTTGATCTTGAAGGACTGCTTAGAACTGATGATTATGGCACGGGTTTATGTGGCCATTGTCTGATATGTCATTGTTTTGGATTATAACTATTAACAATCAGAGGCAGATCCAGGTATTGAAATTGCAGGGGGCACCACTATCTTTAATGTAGACATGTTAAATTTTTTTTCTTCAAATAACAAAGCCATATCAATTACGCACTACAAAGTTTCGGGTGGAACTCTCTGATATATATTTTTAAAAAAGAAGCAACCGAAAACAAAACAAAACTGACTGTAACTACTAAAATGTCAAAAGTTCAAAATTTGGGAAAATTCTATTGTGGGAACCGAACCCGGGTGAGCCTGCTATTTAGTCCACCTGTGCACCTCAAATCAACCAGTGGAACCACTTTACCTTTGTTACTAGGGGTGCCAATACATAAATATATACACTATTTAAGATATATACATACATTTTGCCGAGGTTACCGGGAGCCCATGACCCCCCTACCCAAGGAGGTCCGGTCCGCCTCTGTTAACAATAGCGGTTGTAATATCTACAAAGTTCTCTCTCTCTACCCGTGAGAGTGTTCTCAATATCTATGCCTATGTGCACAGTGTCAATGCTTCCTTGAGGTGCCATTTACTCAAGTTTCTCTTTCTTATCTGACGGTTTTAAGTGTGTTAGACTCTCTCTTCTGTTAAACACAACATGTAATTTCAGTTGTGTATGGGAAAGTGATTTGTTGATCTCAATTTCAAGGTTTTATTGTGAATACATTTGGGAATGGCTATTTTTTAATGTACTGCTGCATGGCATTGAAAGATTTTGATCATGAAACTCTATTCACCAGTACACGAGCTCCTATATTGGTTGGAAACAACATTGAAGCGTGCTTATGTTTCCTGCTTTTGGGATCACTGTGCAATACTTAAATCTTCTTTTCTTGTTGCACTTGCACAAGATGTCTTCTGGATTTGGTGGTTCTTGTATCTTTATTTCTGGATGTTCCTTTGTGCTCACTAGGTTAGTGAAGAAGTGGAGCGGGCTTTGGCAAAACTTGGCCCTACTAAACTTAATGCAAGGTATGTCAGATTCTAGGTGTTTACAATGTATCCCCTTGAGGATCATTTGATTTACCTTTGAACCTATCAATGTTTGCTCTAAATAGAATTGAGATATGAACATAAGAGAGGAGGTTTTCCTGGTTTTGATTGACGTTACAAATTTAGGTCAGGCAGGCACCATAGTAGCAATCATGTATTCAGTATGTTCTGTTGATTAGATTCCACGTTGTAGATTTTCATGAAACGATAGTGCTGCATGGCAGCAATATAAGAGCTAGTTTGGTCAAACTAGTGGTTACGGAGACATGATGTCAGTTTGGAAAGGTATTATATAGTTTAAAAAATGTCTCTGTTAAGTCTTTATCAATTTACAGAGCTCCACAAATGGTTAGATATTAAAGCATACTAAATGGAAAAGGGCCCAGGCTTCAATCAGATTGGAATCAACTATTTTCTTTCTCTTAATATCTGTTGCTTAATATGATCTGCTCACATTAAACTACTCCATGGTATTTTATAATTTATGTGAACCTTTTCAAACAGAAATTACCCTTTGCTTCGCTGGTTTTATTGGAATTGTCATAGTTCCAAACTTCAATCTGTAATTAAGTTGACTTCCTTTGATAAGTTTCTTCTCTCAAATTGTATAGATTTATTACTAGTCTTCCATTGGATGCTAATTACGTAATGGAATAAATTCAAGAATTAGCATGACTAACATTTGGATGTTACTTAAAAATATGCTATCTTTGTTCTTTTCTCTATAGTGTTGGTTAGCTTAAAAATAGTGCCTGTGTTAAATTTGGATCAGAGCCTTGAGGTTCTTTGCCACTCAACTCTTTGCCACTAAGGCAATTTCATCAAAAGCTAGAGTAATGCCTCTGGTTTTTTATGGACCACTCCCACATCGGTACTACTATGTGCTGAGGTGGGATTTATATGGCCTTGGGCGCTCCCACCACAATAGCTAGCTTTTGGGGTTTGAGTTAGGCCTACTTACTTGAGTTCCCATGTAATTTTGCTTTAAATGACTGTCCACTCCACCTTGATCTGAACAACTAAAAAATGATGCAGGGTTTCTCCAAAAAGAATTGAAGGGCCAAATGGGAGAAATTTGCAGCTTCAGTTCAGGTCTAAATTGTCACTGCCTCTCTTTACAGGAGGGAAAGTAGAAGGAGAACAGGGTTCTGCTATCCATATTGTCTTGCTTAATGGAAATACAGGCCATGTTGTAACAGTCGGCCCAGAGTCGTCTGTTAAACTAGATGTTGTTGTGCTTGGAGGAGATTTTAATAATGAGGACGATGATGGATGGACTGAAGAAGAATTTGAGTCTCACATTGTGAAGGAGCGTGATGGGAAAAGGCCGCTTCTTACAGGAGACTTGCAAGTGATATTGAAGGAAGGTGTAGGTAGTCTTGGTGAGTTTACATTTACTGACAACTCTAGCTGGATTAGAAGCAGAAAGTTCAGGCTAGGCTTAAAAGTTGTATCAGGTTCTCGAGAGGGAATTCATATTCGAGAGGCAAAAACAGAAGCCTTCAGTGTGAAGGATCATCGAGGAGAATGTGAGTCTGTTAAATGTCAAATTATGTGCCATTTTTTATGCAAATCACAATTATCTTATCTGTTGTAGTTCCGTGACTGTCTTATTCTTCAGTGTACAAGAAACATTATCCACCTGCATTAAACGATGATGTTTGGAGATTGGAAAAGATAGGAAAAGATGGATCCTTCCACAAGAGGCTAAATAAAGCTGGCATATATACGGTGGAAGACTTTCTACGGCTCATCGTGAGAGACTCTCAGAGGCTCCGAAATGTAATAATATCAAACCTATAACGTCGGAAATTAATTTGATAATTGTGGTTATATCCAACATTTTCTTTTTATTTTTCACCTAATTGTCTCAGATCCTGGGAAGTGGAATGTCAAATAAGATGTGGGATGCTCTTGTGGAGCATGCTAAGACCTGTGTTCTTAGTGGGAAGCTCTATGTCTATTATCCTGATGATATGAAGAGTGTCGGGGTTGTTTTTAGCAATATTTATGAGTTGTGTGGTTTAATCTCTGGTGGACAGTATCATTCAGTTGATTCTCTTTCAGAGGATCAAAAGGTTTGTATTCTTGAATTCATTTTCCTCATTTACATAATTATGTTTGATTCTTTTTTCTCTTTTCTTCTTTTGAATAAGTTGTGAACCCATCTAATAATTTTGTAAAATTAAGAAAAGAAAATATTATGCTCTACAATTTGCTTGCAGTAAAGCAGAGAAGAATTCATCTTTTCCACCACCTCCAAAAAAATATTAACTTTGTCATATTGGATACCGAAGTCAAGGCAATGGGTGTTATTGAGCATGTCCCTAAATGGGTTAAATCTAGGTTTTTGTTATTCACAACCCAAATCTTTCGGCCCAACTGTGTTTGACCCTAAAGTATTTGAGACCGAGTATTTTTACTAAAGCCATTTTCTGCCTATTTAAATCCAATACCGATCTTCCAGCCGCCACCCTATTTTTATGCAATTTGCATGATTTTCTTACTGAAGTTGTTTTTAGCCTCTTTAAATGCTGAGGATATTATGTTTATTGAAGAAACGAGGATGTCAACCAAAAGCTTGAACTATGGAGAAGCATCTTAGAGAGTAAGGGTTTTCGGATAAGTAGAAGTAAAGATTAAATACCTGCATTGCAGGTTTAGTCAGCATGAGAGGAGAGAAGTTGAGGTGAGACTAGATGGGATTGCAGTGCTAAAATACAAACAATTTAGATATTTAGGCTTGTTTTGTCAAGACAATGGAATGATAGATGAAGATGTTACTCATAGGATTAAAATGGGATGGTTGAAATGGAGAAGTTTTACCAGGGTGTTATATGATAGAAGGATACCTATGAAAGTGAAAGATAAGCTCTATATAACAACTATAAGACTGACTTTGTTGTATCATGTATGGTAGTGAATGTTGGGTAAAGTCCAACATATCCACAAGATGAGTGTCGCAAAGATGCATATGGCGGATGCTAAGATGGATATGCAGTCCTACCAGATTAGATAGGAATAGAAATGACCGCATTCGCCAAGAAGTGCAAGTAGCACACACTGAGGATAAACTGCGAGAAGGTCGCTTGAGATGGCTTGGACATGTTCTGCATTGACTTATAGATGCACCGGTCTGTATGTGTGAAACTTTGGTAAGTGAAGTTGTTAAAAGGGGACAGAGCAGACCTAAAATTATATGGAATGAAGTGGTCTCAGAAGACCTACAGTTGCTTAGTATCAATACAGACTTAGCTAAAGATAGGGCATAATGGAGGAAAAAGATCCATAATAGGTGATAGCTACTAGTTGAATATAGGTTTTAGACTCGTATGGAACTTTTATTATTATTCTTATTGTTGTATTTTTCTCTTTTATTTTATTTTATTTTTTTATATAATTTTAATGTATTTTTTTCACTTCTATTTTGTTTATTATTATTATGATATGATATGAGCTTAAATGACGAAATGAGGATTCATATAGCCGACCCTAACTTATTTGGGAAATATTGTTTTTAGCCTATATTTTGATGTGGTTTGTACTCTTTCTCTTATCTCTGTCATATTGTAAAACGTTGAAAGTAGTGGTTATTATATAACATGTTACTACCATTTGCATAAGCTTGACTTTGGATTGTACCTTCCCGGTTTGAGGAAGAGCTTAAGCAAACATCAAACTGTTCTTGCAGGAATATGTGGACACCTTAGTCAAGAAGGCATATGACAACTGGATGCATGTCGTTGAATATGATGGCAAATCTCTTTTAAGCCTTAATCAGAATAAAACCTCAGATGCTCCTCAGTATGATCCTTCAACTGGTTCTCAGAACCATCCTAATTCATTTGATCATCAACTCAATCTGCCAAGTCTTCCTGCTTCAACTTCATCAGAGCAGCCTCCTATGAATTCAGGATTGAACATGGGATTGGAAGGTATATATATATGCATCAGATGCAAGATATTAGTTTGATGCTTAAGAAATGTTATCTTGAAGTGTGTTCTATTGTGTTCATTGTTTTGCTTTTACTGCTGAGTTGGCTTCTTAGTGAGTTCCTTTGTTAACTGAAAGATAATTCATTGCTGAATATGCTCTAAATGATAAGAAATTCCACACATCCAGTAACATAAGCCTGAACTTTGAGTGTAAATAACGCATCGCATATTCTCTGGCATGCCCTTTTTTCTTAAGTTTGAGACAGTGTTGTTGTAGACTTGTGTTACCGTGTTGTTGTCCTTTGCCAGTCTATGATTGGCGATCTTCTGATAACTTGTTTCCCGCAACATGGTTTGTCATTTTTACCTGCTTGCGCTTTCTCTTCATTTAATCAACTATGCCTTCATATCCAAGAGTTATGGGTTTATTGGGAATAGTTCTTTGCATTAAGACATCAAAATTTGACATATAGCTTTAACAACCCAAGAGTTGGAAAAACAAATTAATTTTATATCTATCTGATTATCTGTAGAGCACTGTAAGCTGTAACCTTTGCTGGTCAATACTCAATAAAGAGAGTTATACTTGTGACTTTTGGGCTTTTGTTGTCCTCTATTATACACACATACAGAGGCAAGTACATCTTGGCTCTGTGGTTATAGTGCTTTAGAAAGAAACCTACTGTAGGTGTCACAAGTGAATTCCTTTCTAAGCAAGTTATCCATTGTTTCAGCATTTTACTCCCTCCAACGATTCCACCTATTTTAGAAAATATAGCTAGTTGCGAATCTCAATCTAAGAGGACTGCAATAGTGTTGAATCAGTGTGAAAATAGTCTAACTATGATAATGTGATGTTTTACTCTTAACCAACTTATGAAAGATCATTCCCCATGTATTTGGTGGTCTGTGTGGAAAGAAAGGAATCTCAGATGCTTCCAGAACAAAAGCAACAACATCCAGAAGATGAAGATGAATTGTTTGCTTTTGTTTCGTTTTTGGTGTAAACAAGAGTTTATGGAAGATCTAGAATCAGTGATGAATGTTTTAGGCATTTTTGTAATTTTGCTAATAAGGTTGAAGATCTTCCTGATAATCTCCTATATTTGCAATTAGTAAACCTGTAACATGTTGTGGCAGGTTTGATTTTGGAATAGAATACAGTGACCTAAAAAAATTTATGTCCAAGGCAATTTACTTCTTAGTCACCATCTATGTTGCTCAGACTCTTCTAAAATGTTGACGGGTGCGTGTTTGATCCTCCAAAAGTAGTGCATTTTTTGAGGATCTGACGTTGGTTCGGCAACATTTTTGAAGAATCTGAGCAACAATAGGTCACCATACCTAGTAAGTTGTCTCGTAAAATGGGACAGAGTACCTTAAGCTTTATATTTTACTGCCATATATGACATGAACTCATTCTAGTTAAGCACGTAAGCTTTATATTTTACTGCCATATATGACATGAACTCATTCTAGTTAAGCACTCGAATGCTTTGGAACTCTTCCCTAACAATTCATTGATCTATGTATGAATAATTGCCCAGTTGAGCTAGCTCATTAGATATGCAATAACACCTATTTGTCTCTTGCATATCTTTCAAGTTTTGCTTCATAATGAGCATATCTCTGTTTTGCCAGGGTATAACGATAGTCTAATGGGTACATATACCCCAGAGTCTCAGAACACGAATGTTAGTGTCAATGAACAGTTAAGTGGTGCTTCATTTTCTCAAAACCACTTTGTAGGCATGTCGCAACAAGCTCAGCAACCTGGAAGTGAGAGTAGACTGGCCCTTCACCCACCACAGCCATCATTTTCTAGCTTTTTTGCTGCTAGCACTCCTAATTCATCCTATAAAGGAACTGATGACTTCTTCACAGAGGAAGAGATACGCACCAGAAGTCATGAAATGTTAGAGAATGACGACATGCAACATCTTCTCCATATTTTCAACATGGGTGGCCAGCATCATGCTTCTTCTAGTACCTCAGAAGATAATAATTACCCATATGGATCACCATACATGCCCAGTATGTCTTCAAGCTTTGGTATTGATGAGGACCGTACACGTTCAGGAAAGGCTGTTGTTGGGTGGCTCAAACTGAAAGCAGCATTGAGATGGGGCATCTTCATCAGGAAGAAAGCTGCTGAGAAAAGAGCACAGATTGTTGAATTAGATGACCCCTAGATTTGATTTTACACTTCTCATAGCATCCACTTGGAGGCCGAAGTCACTTCAAATTCGATAAATTCATTTCCTTGTAAAGTATGCTTGCAATGTGATGTTTGGGCTTCCTCTGATGAACACTGTCACTCGCTAATGGAGTTTGGTTGTCTAGCCATGAATACACATCTGGTGCTAGTTTAGACTCAATTCAGCATCTGGAAGTGTTCTGATATTTTCTCACCACATGATTTGCATTTTGAAGATGTTGTCATTCTTGCTTCTGGCTGATAGAGACTTCCCATGAATAAACCCGCGTTGAAAAAGACATCAGCTACCCCTGGGAGAGATGCAAGTACCTTCAGTTCTCTCAACTCAAGATGTTTGTTAGCTGCTAGTTTACTTTCTTATTAATGTTGACTAGTGTTGTAATTCCCCTAGTGTTTTCTTCTAAACCAGTTTCAATCAAAGAAAGTCTTATGTTTACTCTATAAAACAATTGTATATGGAACTGATAAAAATAGGATATTTGGGTGCTTTAAGCACTTCTTGTTCAACTTGTGTAGCTCCAATGTGTTGGCATTCTGTATCAGAAACATCTTCCTCATCCAGGATACAAATCAAAGCATGCTTTCTTGCAGCCATATAGACAAATTAAAACAAAATTATGTATTATCTCTACCTAGGCAAAATTATGATTATAACAATAATCAGAATTTTAATAATGTAAGATAAATAATGATTAGGTCAATCATATTCCCCAACTTTATTGGACTTTACACACGAAAAACTAACAAGATCTTGAATTTCTATTTTGGGACCTTTAAATGCTAAAAAAATGGCCCATAATTCCTATTGAGTGGCCCTTGAATGCTAAAAAAAGTGTGTGGATCATGGTGAGGCTATAGGTTATGTAAATGTTTTGGAAAAAAGTGTCTGAAAGCCATGTCACCAAAAAATTCAGGAACTGACGAAAAATTGTAAAATTCCTGTTGAGTGACCCTAAATGCTAAAAAAAAAGTGGCATGGATTATGGTGAGACTATAAGTATTGTTCCCCCAGGTCATTACATATGGTCCTGTAAAGGTTTTGGAAAAAAGTGCCCGAAAGGTATATATATCACCAAAAAAAATTATGGACTAACACGAACAAAAATACTAAGAAAATGACTTAATTCCTAGGACCCTAAATGCTAAAAAAATAGTATGGATCATGTTGATGCTATACATATTGTTCTCCAGGTCATTACGTAGGGTCCTGTAAATTATTTCAAAAAATGTGACAAAAATCCATATCACCAAAGAATTCATGTATTAAGAATATGAAAAATTGAGAAAATTGTCTAATTCTTGTTGAGTGGTCCTTAAATGCTAAAAAATGACGTGGATCATAATGAAGCTACATGTATCGTTCCTCACGGTCATGCAAATATTTTGCAAAAATTGTGCCTGAAATCCATATCATCAAAAAATTCATGTACTAACACATACGAAACCTAAGAAAATCGCCTAAATGTTTGTTGAGTGCCCCCTAAATGCTAAAAAAGTGGTGTGTATCATGGTGAGGCTATACATATTGTTTTCCCAGGTCATTACAGATGGTCCTGTAAAATTGTTCCAAAAAATGTGTCCGAAATTCATATCACCAAAAAATTCATGTACTAATACACGAAAAACCTAGAAAATCACCTTATTCCTCTTGAATGACCTCTAAATGCTAAGATAGTGGTGTGGATCATGGTGAGTATACATATTATTCTTCAAGTCATTACAAAGGGTCTTATAATTTTTTTGCAAAAAATGTGTCTGAAATCGATATTATCAAAAAAAATCATATACTAACACACCACGAATAATTGAGAATATCGTCTAATTTGTGTTGAGTGGCCCCTAAATGTCAAAAAGTGGCGTGAATCATGGTGAGACTATACGTATTGTTCCTCGAGTCACTACGGAGAATCATGTAAAGTTTTGCAAAATAAATACTCAAAATTCATATCACCAAAAAATTCATGTACTAACACACAAAATATTGAGAAAATCGTCTAAATCTGTTGATTGCCCATTATGAGGCTATATGTATTATTCCCATAGGTCGTTACGAAATGTCTTGTAAAGATTTTATTTAAAAAAGGTATCTAAAATCTATATCATCAAAAAATTCATACCAACGAAAACCTGAGAAAATCTCCTAAATTATGTTGTGTGGTTCTTAAATGCTAAAAAATGATCTGGATCATGGTGAGGTATATTTATGTTTCCCATAGGTCATTACAACGGGTTATATAAAGTTTTTGCAAAAAATGTACCCAAACCTATATTACCAAAAAAATCATTTACACACAAAAAATTGAGAAAATCGCCTAATTCTTGTTGCGTGGCTCTTAAATGCTAAAAAAAATGGTTTGTGTCATGGTGAAGTTATACGTATTGTTCCCACATGTCAACGAAGGGTCATGTAAATTTTGTTGAAATATATGCCCGAAATTCATATTACCAAAAAAATCATGTTCTAATATACACAAAAAAATTAAGAAAATAGTTTGATTCCTGTTGAGTGGCACACCTAAATGTGACCTCTGAATCGAAATTCGATTTTCTATTGAGATCCGATCCTAACACCCAATCCCGATGATGGATTCGATACCCGAACTAGACATTTGACCTAGATCCTGACGTCAACCGTTGACCCAAGAACTGACTTCTAAATCAGAACTTGACCTTGACAGCCAATGCATGACCCAACTTTTGAATCAAAATATGACGTATCACCGACTCGGGACCCGATCCCGACACCCGTTGCGGGACTCGACTCTGACTCCCTATCTGGGACCCAACCTCAACCTATACTCGGAACCCCATTCCGACTCCTGACTCGGAACGCCACTATGACACCTGACTCATAACTCGACTTCGACACCCAATCCGAAATCTAATCTCAAATCATGACTCGGAATCCGACATAAAAATAGGATCTGACCCAATTCGAAACTCAGAAGTTGGGTCTCCAATCAAAGTCAGAATTTGAATTCCGTATCTAACATCAACAGTTGGATCCCGAATTAATATTGAGAATCGATAGCCAAAACTTCAGTTAGAATGAAAGGTTGAGGTATGCGGTTTGAAAATTAGTTCCAAAAAAATATTTTCTTTACTCTTTGGAGGTAAGACATTTTCCTTAAATTTAAAAAAAATAAAATTTTCGAAAACATAACACGAGTAAATTGAAAAATCTTCGTACCAAACACACAAATCTTTTTCAATAGTACAAGGGCAATTTTGGTTCATTTTTTCAAATTGACGATAATACCCCTACAACTCTATCTATGGATTGACAAAATCAACATTCTTTTTCAGGGGCAGCGGGGCGCAGAGAGTACCAAATACCCAAATTAGGGCCAAATTGGGAACACACTGAAATCGCAGGCAGTATAAATGAGGTTGAAAGAGCTTTTTTGTGTGTAAATTTCACAGTATTGTTGAGATTTAGCTTCTTCGCCTTCAAACTCTCTCCTCCTAAAGAAGCAGAAACACAACACAGATAAGCAAAAAATTCTCTAATTTTGGGTATGCAAATCCCCCGAATACTCATATATTCTTCTTCTTCTTCTACTACTACATATACATATACATATAATGTCTTCTTCTCACATTCTCTATTTCTGCCATTTATCATTTCCGCCCATACTCATACAAGGTTTTTTCCTTTTGCCCTTTATCAATTTTTACCATCTCTATGGTTTTTTAGCTTTATTATGGAATTACCGGTTCAGAATCTTGAATTTTTATATATAAAACGTTGATAGATGTGTACGGACTTATCTATGTTTGTGTTAGGGTTTTGTTACTCATTAGTTTTTCTGGGTGCATTTGTTTTTTTGAGCTCTGGGTTTTCAAGTTTCTCTCTTTTTCGGATCTTTGATTTGGGTCGTTCTCAATGGGAGACTGAATTTTCACTAAGGTAATTTTTTGATGAACTCCCTTGTGGTATCCTGGCTCCGACCCGGGTTGTTCTGTTTACCATTTTTGAAAGGAAAAAAAATGGATTTTGTGTTGGGGGGTGGTGTTCATATTTTTTAGCTTTGATTTTAACTCCTCAGATGTCTGAATTGTTAAATGTATTCTTAGTTATATGTTGGTAGTAAAATTGGTTGAGTTCAGTGAAGAGCTTTTGTTTTTTTATAGGTGTATTGAGCATTTGATTATTTTGTTAATTTTTGAGCTCTGGGTTTTCAAAATTATCTTCTTTTTTTTCCGGATGTTTGATTTCTAAGATTTTGTTTTGCGGTTGATTTTAACTCCTTAGATACCTGAATTGTTATATGAGTTCATAGTTCTATGTTGGTTATAAAATTGGTTGAGTCCACTGAAGAGCTTTTGTCCTTCTATAGGCATTTTGAGCACTTTAAACACTAGACAAACAAGTGGTGAAAGTTATCTTAACCTTTTGAGGAAGTGTCTTTGCTAGTTTTCTAAGCATTTTTATCTTTTGGTCTATTGATAATAGTGTATTTTCTTTCTTATGACCCAAGAAGTTTCATTTCTCCATTGTTTACTACTTCATCTTATATTTATGCCACCATGGGCTAATGAACATTGGGCTTCGAAAGATGGAAAAGGAAGAAAGTGGTATAAGTAGTGTTTCTATAAGTTTGAAGCTGGTTGCACATTTGTTGATTTTGTATTTTTGTCTCCCTGAATTTATTGAAATATTATCTGCCCTACATGTCTTTCCTTCTTGGTGCACAACAGGAGAAAGTACTGAACTTCCTTCATTACTTGCATGTCCATAGGGTGGACTTGCTCTTTTAAAGAAAAATATGATTTTGCCAACCTTTGACATACCTATATAGCTAACCCTAAGTAATTTGGGTGTGAAACAGTTGATTGACTAATTGGTTGATTGATTGATGTATATCTGTCAACAAGGAAAAAAGCTAACATAAATGTGGTCTGCAGGCCTGTTTATTTGTTGTATGAGCAAATCTGCAACGCGAAACAGTCATGGCAGAGAATACTGAAATTGATGACCGTGTGGATCTTGATGATGAAAATTACTCTGAGGAAGATGAAGATGCAGAACTGATAGAAGATGAAGGAGCTGGAGAAGTCGGTGATGAAAATGGCGAAGAACAATCATATGATTCTGGAGGTGGAGACAGTGGGAGAGAGCAGTCTCCAGAGGCAGATATGGGTGATGTTTCGGAGCCAGCTGCAGATGAAGAAAAGCCTAGTGCTTCTCTTTCTGAAGAGGAACAAAAAGAGCATGCTGAACTTCTAGCTCTCCCTCCACATGGGTCTGAGGTTTTTATTGGTGGTATTCCTCGAGATGTTTCTGAAGAAGACTTGAGGGATCTCTGTGAACCACTCGGTGAAATACATGAGGTAGTTCCAATTACTACCCTGGAAGTAATGTGAAAGTTTTGCAAGAGGCATATGTTTGTGACATACTTCAATTGTTTACTTTTCCCTGATTGTGGCAGGTCAGAGTTATGAGAAATAGGGATACTGGTGAAAGCAAGGGTTTTGCCTTTGTAGCATTCAAAACAAAAGATGAGGCACAAAAGGCTATTGAAGAATTGCATAACAAAGAATTCAAGGTGATTTCTGCATCTACACTTGGCTTCATTGATCATATTTTTCTATAACTCTATCTTCTCTTTTAGTTTAAGTGCATAATTTTGTAATTTATTTGTTTTTGTGTTTATTATCAATCCAGGGAAAAACCTTAAGGTGTTCACTGTCAGAAACTAAATACAGATTGTTCATTGGTAATGTACCAAAGAGCTGGTCTGATGACGACTTCAGAAAAGTCATTGATGGGACTGGTCCTGGTGCAGAAACAATAGAACTCATAAAGGTGTGTATTGATGTCCTAAACACTTACATAAATTGTTGCAACTCCATCATGGGCATCTCATGGACAATTATAAACTTCTAATATTTGACTGAAGGATCCTCAAAACCCAGCACGTAATAGGGGTTTTTCTTTTGTTGAATATTACAATAATGCCTGTGCGGATTACTCTCGGAGAAAAATGGTAAGTACAAATTTTAAGCTGGAGGGAAATTCACCAACTGTCACCTGGGCTGATCCAAAGATTACACCTGATCATTCTTCTGCCGCTGCTCAGGTAAAATCCATATATCTCACAGTTACTTGAGTAGCTTTTATGAAATCTTAAGCAAATACTCTTGATATGTTGTTTCTCCAAGTGTTAAATGTCACATGCTTGGTGTTTGATTCTTACTATGAACCCTTACCAACAGCAGAATGATCAGTCCCTTAATTCTTTTTTTCCACTTGTGGCCCTGTTGGCTTGACTGCAGTACGCTACCTGTCCTCCCCCCCTCCCCCCTGTATTTCCAGAAAATTGCTTTCATCTTCTTCTTTTCTTTTTATTGGGTTTGAGTCAAACTTCTTTTCTTTGTTACTGCATGTGGGTGTGGCTAGGAATGAGCAGGGGGATAAGGCTGTTATTTTTAATGTGCATAAAATTAATGAACTTATTGTCATTATATATTTGAGTTGCATTAGATACTATTGAGTCTGGAAACTGTGATGGTAGCTCAAACTTTTTGGTTCTCTGGGCGTGCTGTTACCATAGCTGGGGCAGAGTTGTGGTGGGTAGCTTTACTGCGGAATTCATAGTGTATATGATTTGTTGAGAACTAAAACTCGTAAACCTAGTGCCTGCTAAAGATACTCTTACATGATTATGGAATAGTGGAGTGATAGTAGAATTAATGGAAGAACATGTAAAGAATCACAAAATAAAATAGATGAAGGTGTAGAAATAGAAGTTTGATACAAAATTGAATTAAATAGGTAATTATTGGCAAAAAAGCCGAATACCTTCTATTGGGAAATTTCAATTCAGCACCAAGAGCATTTGAAACCCCCAAGAGGAAATCAAGTCAAGCAAGCACCAATGAGGGTTTGGAAGTTGAGTAAGGATACAATCTATATTCATCAAAGGCTAGCTAAGAAGGAAGAACAACCCCTGGAAAACTATTTATACCATGGGTTACATTGGTCGTAAATAAATAAGTATCCAAATTAACCTTGAAAGTAGGACTAAGAATAGCTCATCCTAGGATTCAATTCTGCTGGTTCGGAATGCAAAGCGCAGGAGGTGCTTTTGGTCTGAGTGTTCACTGGCCCAAAATGTTGCCTATTTTGTGGGGATGTGCTTTTGGGGGTGGAATGCATTGCCTCCATTCTGTTGCCAAAAACATCGGTGCAAAATTGAGGGCGCTTTTGATGCCATTCTTACTCTTGGCCTTTTGTACACCTGTTCTCTTGAGTTGAACCTTTGACCCCCTTCCTTGAGCACTAATTAGGTCATATTGTATGCTTCCATAGGCTCCTCCCGTGGCTCTTCTAAGCATCCAACCTTTTCAAAGAGAGTTAAAAGTCTTCAAACTTTTGTTTGGTATCTTTGCCGGACTTGGTGTTGGGCTAGGTACTTTTTGTGCTATCATCAAGGTAGTGTGTGCAAGCTGGCATGGTCACTACTATTACATCCCTAAAAGAAAAAAGATTAGTCATAGTGAGCTAAATCACATAGTTGGTAGATGGACAATATGGAGAGAGAGAGAAATGACGGATGTTTTGAAAACAGGAGCAACAATGTGCAGGAGATTAAAACTTAAATGTATTTTGTTCTGATTTTGGTGTACAAATGTTTACTCTAATGAGACTGAGTCAATTCTAGATGTTTTAGGGTCCATCTAGAGTTAGGATTGTTTTTTTTTATTTTTTTTTATACCTTCCTCTGTTGTAAATATGGTTCTTCCAGTACTACCTAAGTACTAATATCAATACAAATGTTACCAGTTTCAAAAAATAAATCCACATTTGGTATGGTGTTAGGTTACTTGTTATATTGTCCATATCCAATACGAATCAATTGTCTGATTGAAGATCCACCCGTGCAAAATAATGATATCGTTTCTATCAGTTAGTTTTATTAAGCGACAAAGCTATGCAAAGTGAGGAATCACCGCTTCATGGGTGAAGCTATGCACTTAAGATAAATGTGATCTCCAAAGAATTACGCGCAAAGTGATTCCGATGAGGAATCCGGTTATGAATCCCATCTTTGAGGTGTTGGATTATTCTTGACATTATTGTAAATAAGCATTGAAATTAGTATTTTTATTGAAATTGGATTATTATATTACTAAAGTCATATATGTATCATATTTTTTAATTTTCTGTAAATAGTAGTCCGGCCCTTCCCCAGACCTCGCACAGCGCAATCTTAGGACCCTGGGTTACCCTTTTTATTGTCTATTTCCAGTAAATAGTGCTCTTCACATAAAGAACCATGCTCATCACTTTTTGCTTTCTGCTTCAAATCCTATGGGACCTTATTTTTGCTTCTTTGTGCTTTTCGCTATTAGAAAGACTCTTATTTCAACCTGTTTCTGCTAGTTTGCACATTGTATTACACATCTTCTGTTGTCTTTTGCAGGTTAAAGCACTCTATGTGAAGAACATTCCAGAAAACACTCCTACTGAACAATTGAAGGAATTGTTCCAACGCCATGGTGAAGTTACCAGAGTTGTTATGCCGCCAGCCAAGGTTGGTGGTAAAAGAGACTTTGGATTTGTCCATTATGCAGAAAGGTCAAGCGCTCTGAAAGCTGTTAAAGACACTGAAACATATGAAGTAAATGGTAATGTTTCTAGACATGTAAATACCAAGTGGAAAACATACATTGCATAAAGGAAAACTCAGGATCTACATCTGAGTGTTCCACTGGCTCCTCCTGTAAATCACTTCTCCCCTTCCCAACAAGGAAAAGAACAAAAGGAAAATAAATAAATCACGAGATAGAGAGAGGAGAGGTGAGGGTGGGCGTGAAGTTAGTCCGTCATTGCGAGGACATACCTAAAGTGATCAATGAGTAGAGATGGATGTGCTTGTGATATGTTTTTTTTTTGTTTAAAAAGTCCTTGATCATCTGAGAATTTTCATTTGTATTACGACGCTTCAAGGATCTATTTAGGAACATTTAGTACCAGCTGAGACTTTGTGTTGAACAATTCCTAGTTTGCTATAATTGATATTTTCTTAGGATTTGCTAAATCTAGTTGGAAAACTTAGTAATGAAAGTTGGAACTCTTATTCCTTTATACATAAACTGTACTGATGACATATTCTGTTATATCATAGATAGATTATGTGTTAAAGTTAGGAGGATATCATAAAGAAATTACAAAGAAGAAATGCCCATAAGTGTTGTCAGGAGTGTGAGGCCTATTTTGTTTTTTGTGCTGAACTTGGGGTGAAAGCAATCTAGATACTGTAGCCTTTATTTGGATCAACTCTCATCCTGTGTAATTATTTCTAGGACTTCGAGGAAATAAGTCTAGAGTTTGAACTGTACTACACTAAAGTCAGGTTACTTCAGTTGTCAGGAGTCTGGTGCCTTTGTTTCTGAATCAAAGCAAAATGACCATCTGAATATAGCCAATTTTCACATCACCTCCTCTCATCCTCTATAATTTCTTTTTTTCAAGATTTTGAAATTAAGTATTACAGTTTGGGCTGAACAAAAAGTAAGATTGGCCAAGTCCAATTGTCATTGACATACTTTTTTTTTTTCATCTGACCTTGGGGTGCAAGCGATCTATATGCTCATTTTTTATCAACTTTTATAACACTGCAAATGTTTTCTTTCAAGAGTTTGAAACAGTTAGTTTCAAATTTGGGACTATCAAACTATGATCAACCAGATCCCATTGTAATGGATGATGCCTGTTTTTTTCAAGTCAAACTGACTTTGGGGTGAAAGCTCTAGATATTTCCCAGTTTTGGATCAACTCTCATCTGTGTATGCTCTTTTTCCATTTCAAGATTTTCAGACAAGTTTCACTGCTTAGGGCTGTGCTGAAACTAAAATCAACTCAGTTCAGTTGTCAGGAGTGTAATGTGTATTTCTGAATCCCGTGACAGTTATAGGCTTTTCCTGGATCAAGTCATCCTGTGTAGATCTGTTTAAAGACTATGAACTAGTTACGAAGTCTGGACTCTGGACTGTACCAAACTATAAGATAAACTTAGTTAAACTAAAATCTAGATTAAAAATGTCCCTTAATCTTCCATCTCAAAGAGAGAAATTTCCATTACTCGGGTTTTGCAGCTCTTGCAAGATCAATTAATTTTTAGTTAAGCCTAAAATTGGTTCAACCTATCACACAAATACAACTTTTGTCAAAGTTCGTTGTTAGTTCAATTGCACTCAACAAGGACCCATGATCAAATTAAAGTAGTAGATATATAGTGAAAAGTATCTGAATGAACTGAATGGATACATAGGATTTATAGTTGTCATGATCAAGTGATGGTTGCCTATGATGTATCCTCTCTTTCAAGTAGAAAGTCATACTACAAGTCAAACTTCCAACCAAAGAATCTTTTCATTTTTTGGGTAAGTAATGAGGATCTTATTGATGATAACCTGCAAAAAGAGATTGCTGCTTGGGTAACAAAAGAATCTCTTCTTTTTTGGGGAGTCTTCTTGAGTTTGAAACTTTTAAAAATTCCTCCTTTGCTTTGCTGAGCTAGACCTGATTTGAACGTCATTCTTATGGTCTTCTCTCTTGGGGTCGTTTGCTCCATCAAATTCTGCTTCCCTCCTTGCCATCAAGTAGCTTTTGGTGCGCCAGTTAGGTTATTCTAATTTGTCTCTTCCAACTTAAGAAAAAAACTGCCTACCCAAATTTGTTTTTGGGAAGCCATCCTCAAAGATGATTCAACCTACATTTTTTTCAATTAATTAGAATCACTTTTAACCTTGTGAAATATTCTTGAACCTCTCGTTGCATTCGTGCTTTACTAGATGTCCTCAGTTGTTTTTCTTTCTTTTTCATGCAAGACTCACTTTTTCTCTTTTGAGTATAAATGCTTTTTATTTCAGTACAACGAATTAGAGACAACAAGATCAATCATTAGTTCATTGGGCATCTCCCATTTACCGTCAACTTATTGCCAAGTATTTGTTTTAATCATAAAAGAGAAAAATCAATTACCATGATATCAATGTTGATAAGTTGTCCCACATCGATTGTGGGATCTGAATTGGTCTCTTTATATGCTTTAGGACAATTCTTAGCTCATGAGCTAGCTTTTGAGGCCGAGTTAGGCTGATGGCTCATTTCTTATCATAGTATCACAGTATGACACCTATTATTATGTGTCCCAATGTTTGCATATTATGTTGTTCATGCTCTAGTTGGCACACTTGAGCAGGGTGAAGGGGGTTAAGTGGTCCCACATTGCTTGTAGGACATGTAATTGATCTCCTTGTATGGTCTTGGGTATTCCTCACCTCATGAACTAGCTTTTGAGGTTGAGTTTGGGTATGGTTCATTTCTTATGAGATGCTTTGTTGCATTTAAACCACTAAAGGTGGGCAAAGGGCAATTGCGATCATATTTTTATTATGAAATATATCTAGTTCGTTCTGAGTTTTGCTAGCACTGTAGTGTTACAAATATTAGACCTAAGAAAGAACATAAAATTGGAAGACATGGCATCCTGTATCTAAGGGTTGAACTAGTGGCCAGTGGGGTAGGAGGAGAATCATGAGGTGTTAGGTTCAAATAAGCAAAAACAAAAGGTGTTTTCTTACCATCCCCACCTTGGTGGAGAGTTATCCTATACCTGTAGTGGTCGGAGGTAGCAGGTACCCGTTTGAATAGTCGAGGTGCATATACGTTGGTCCGGACACAAAAATGATTAAAAAGAAGGCATCCTATCACTTTTACCTCAACTTAAGTCTTCCCTTAGTTTGAATGGTAAAAGCAAAAACTCACCAAAATCATTGAAATACTATTAGCAAATATCATTTCACAGTTGAGTTTAAATTCCTTGAGCTACTTGTTAGATTTTTTTTTTTTTTTGAAGACATGTAATATGGTTAAAGATTGTGCTTTAGTATTTTAAATTATTAAGGATCTGCTTATGCATGAATATACTTCGATATTGCAAATTTTGGACTTAGTATTTGCAAATACTAATTTGGGCATGAGTATATGCAAATACATAACTTTTGTGAAATATTGGTTTGAAGGTGCATTTCAAGTAAAATATCGGTGCCCATTCACAGTTTTTTTAAACTTTTCGGAATTTTTTTTACCAATGAAGTTTATGGCGAAACTTTTTCTACCAAATGAAGTTTATAGCGAAACATGTTTCTACTTCCACAAACTTTTCTCAACTCTGATTGAATTGCTCTTTACTTTTCAACTTTGACTCAAATATTGTACAATGCCTAATGAAGGAGTCGGGTTGTTGGGTCTTGGTATATTTCCTGCTGATAGGTTGCTGGCTTTGAAGAGTGTTGTCATTGTTGTATTGATATGTGCTTCCGTAAATACTTTTAGTTTCTCTCTCTGAATTATAATCTAGAATTTCCCTGTGCATTTAGTTGTGTGATCTCCATTTAATTGGTCTAAAATGATGTAAAATTGTGGAAACGTACAACCAGAACATATCTTGATGGTATTGTATTGCTACATAGCATGGAGGGCTACTTAACTTTTAAAGAATGGAAATACCACGAGCACGGGGTTCCTTTTCCCAATATGAGGGGGTATTTTGTGCACATTAGCGTTAGGATTATGTTATTACTAGAATAAGTTAAAAATACCATGCATCTTTGTTTAGTCTGGTTTTGTGACAATTCTGAAATTTACGTTCACGCATCACTGTATGATGCTTCTCTATTCAGAGGTTTAACATTACTTAGCATGTTAGTTTTATGATAGTGTCATTCTGTGTTTTCTGCTGTATTTTAATCAATCTGTCTACGATTCCTCAGCTGAAACTTGTTTGGGGGTCAGCTATATGAAATCTCTGTACCAAACTAAAATTGTACTTGTGTATTTCACTTGGCAAATAAATTAAGTGGATGTGGATTGCAGGTCAGATGTTAGAAGTAGTTCTTGCAAAGCCTCAGACTGAAAAGAAGTTTGATGCAGCTAGTCCTCACAATGCGATACCACATCATAATTATATTCCCCATCCAGGATATGGTGCATTTCCAATGAACCCGTATGCACCTCTAACTGCTGGTTATGGTGCTGCTGCTGCTGCGTTCCAACAGGTATTTTCTTTGTACTTCATGTCTTCATCATTGATTCTTCACTTTGTAATTGACCGTATTCATCTCATAGATTACTATTCTTTAGCAGCCTATGATATATGGTAGAGGACCGATGCCAACAGGTATGCAAATGGTGCCAATGGTTTTACCAGATGGTCAGATCGGCTATGTCCTGTAAGTTCCTATGAATATTAACATCTATTTCTGGTTGCCCCTAGCTCGTATTCTGAATATGAGTTTAAAGTTTTTATCATCACTACTGTAATTTTCAGTTTTTCGTATACTGGAGACTGGATGATCACATTATAACTAGATGTTCAGATAAATGTTGAAATATTCTAGTTTTGATAATGCAATATCTTAGCAACACCAATGAAGTATAGACTGTGCATAGAATAAAGCAAAACCTTTTAACGTTGTGATATTTCCCATGCAGCCAGCAGCCAGGAGTTCAGGCACCACCTGTTCGGCCACGGAGGAATGACAGGAACAATGGTGCTGGTGGACCACAAGGACGAGGAGGAGGATCCAGTGGTGGCGGAGATGATTCCAACCGTGGTAGACGTTATCGACCATATTAGAGCGGTGAAATGTTGTACTTGCTACTTACATTGAACACCAGACCAGTAATCCAGGACAACTATTTCCTGTTTCCTCTTTATTTATAAAAAGGAAACTTAGTTAAGTAAAAGTTAGACCAATCTCAGCAACTTAATGAGGCATTGTAACTAAACAAACATAGATGTTGGAGATGTTTTGGGCGTTTCATTATATTGTCTGCTTGACTTTTAGTTCATAAATTGCTTCATGAATTGTTGAGATGAACTGCTTCGAGTCTCTTGTAGCTTCACTGTTTGTCATAGTCATTCCAGATTTGTTTTTTTAGATGGAGCTAGCAGCCTCGGTCCTCTGATCCGTAACTGCAATGACATGAAGTGTGTGTCTGTTTGTTCAAATTTTGGATAGTTCAAGTGTCTATTTGCACACATTCAAAAACATAGGATGTCACATCAGGCATGTGTCTACTCGTTTAAATTTTGGATAGTTTAAAGTGTCTATTTGCACAAGTTGAAAGACATTGCTCATCATAGTATTGAAGATCCCAAAAGATAAAACTATATTTATATCTAAAAGTATAATTTATCACTATAAGTATAAAATTAGAGGGGATAATAATACACTAAAAACAATTGTTTTGTATGTGTATGTATGTTAAGTATTAGCAATTGTGCATATTCAAGCTATTGTATCTACAAGTTGTACAAGTCTTTTTTCCAGTTGATCCAAACGAGTTCCCCAATCTTCTCTTATGCTCAATGGTCGAACAATTTTGTTACCGTAATCCGCCGTAGCTTCATCCTCTGCAGCTGTTTGTTCACTCACTTTTCTACTAGTTAACAATGAACCATCTCTTCCATTTCTCTTTTTCTTCATTTTCCGTGCCGTTGCTTTTTCCAGTGCCTGCAATACGTCAAATCCGGTCAGTTTCTTTTCTTCATCCTTTGAATCTACTTGTTTTTCTTCTACTTGTTCTTCTTCTGCTTGGTGTATGTGCGTTATTTGTGATTTCTTCCAAAATTTCTGCTTCTGCTCCGCCCTATAACCTAAATGATTTGTTTGCGATTTCTTCCGAATTTGCTGCTTTTGCTCCGCCGCGTATGCTAAATCGAGGTTTCTAAGCTGCGAGTAGAGCTGAAACTTCCTCGGAGCTCCGGCTGAAAGGCGATTCGCTGTCGGTTTAGTGGTGGCGAATGGTGCCGGAGCGGCAACTGAAAGGCTCATCGCGGCCCACATGATTTTTTCTGGTTACGGTTTAGAGAGGGAGGGAGATTGGAGTAAAATACAAATAGGTGAAGTGAAATTGGACTGGTTAGGTGTGTGGACCAGAATTATTTGGGCCTCAACCTTGTAAAAATGGTGTGGGCTAACCTGATACATTGTGTCCCAAATACATCCTTCAACGTTTTGATACATCGCATCTCGGTTTCGGATACTTCACTCAACATTTCGATATATCACCTATATTTTGATACATCGCGTAAAGTGATGTATTCGACCGATACTTCGCGTAATGTATTCGACTGATTCATCGCGTAAAGTGATTATCTAGAATAGGAGAGAGTAGGAATTTTTGTAATTTTTTTCAAATGGTAGGAACTTTTAAAGAATATGGAAAAATAAGTTGTGTATTTAGGTAATTTTTCTATTATTGATTGGAAAGAAACATTACAAATTACTAATTCAATGAAGAAAAATGATTACAACTTGATAGACTTGAAACAACTCAAAACTTCAAATCTTCCATACTTTAATGCTCATGATTTCTCTCTATTGCTTTAAAATTAAATGTTGGTAAACATAAAGGAATACACGACTTTCCTAAGCTAATTTATATAATCCTAATATAACCCTAATTTCTTTTCCAACAAGAAAAGTAACCATTCTACACAGAATAATAATTAAAGAAAATTAGAGTTCGTTTCTTACCAGCCAAATATTTCGTCAGTTTCATATTACTTGACTCATATTGACTTGACACACCTCTTAAGAAAACTTCATTAAGAAATGTATTTTACTAAACTAATCTGAAGTTTTGGATCTCTAAATTTGACTACTACTATTTTATACTCCCTCCATTTCATATTAATTGAATTGTTGAGGTGTTTCACAACCTTTAAGAAAAGAAAATTAAGACATAAATTGGGCTTAACTTTCCATTTTTACCCTTATTAATTATTATCAAAATTATGATTATAATAACTAAACATTAATTAATAACTAATTCCAATACTAACTAATGAAAGGTAAAATTGGAAAAAATTCTAAAGTAGTCTTGAAAATTGAACAATTAAGTTAATTTGAAAAATGAAAAATGTCTCAACAATTCAATTAATATGAAATGGAGGGAGTAGTTATTTAATACTAAGGGTAGTGTGGAAAAAAAACTTATTGATTTATTAAAATGGACAAATAAATTGAAACATCTATTTTTGATATAAGAGCCAAGTAAAATGAAATGAAAAGGTAGCATACCTTGCAAGAGAATACATTCATAGATAAACATATATATCATTTAAAGCCCTAATAATTGATGCTGAACTGAAAACTAAAAGACTGTAAGTTGACAATTGAAGTTGCACTAGAAACTAAAATTAATGTGTATTGTAGTAAAATATCATATCAATCATTATTTTTTAAGAGGTGTGCAATGTCAAAGTGAACAAATAAAAATGAACGACTTTTTTTTTTGTCCCACCTCTATCAAGTAATAAAATTTCATTTATTTAAGAAGTAAAACATATGTAATTGTCTTATATATAAGTGTATGTGCCCATAATATTTAATACTACGTTGACTTGATAACTATAGAATTCTTTTTTTTATTCAATGTTTTGTATCCATTTAGTTCAAGAAAGCTAAATGTTTGGTTTCATGTTTTCAATCTATAATGCTACCTCTATCAAGTAAATGCATATGTAACTGTCTTATATATAAGTGTGTGCGCCCATAAACTTTAAAACTATATTTGACTTGATAATTAGAATTCTTTTTTTCATTCGTTGTTTTGTATTTATTTAATTCAAGAAAGCTAAATATTCGGTAAGTATTTTTAGAAATACTGGAGGTTCAAACGCGAGGTCATAAGTTCTCTCTTGCCTTATTGTTTTCTATCTACAATATGTCTCATTTTCTTTCTCATGTCTCTATTAAGTAGTAAGATTTCATTTATTTAAGAAGTAAATGCATATGTAATTGTCTTATATATAAGTGTGTGCACCCATAATCTTTAATACTAGCTACATTGATTTGATAGCTAGTTTTTTTATTTCATTTGATATTTTGTATTTGTTTAATTCAAGAAAACTAAATGTTCGGTTTCTTATTTTCTATCTATAATATTATTATTTTTTTGGCGTGCCTCTATCAAGTAGTAAGATTTTATTTATTTAAGAAGTAAATGCATATGTAATTGTCTCATATATAAGTGTGTATGCCCATAATCTTTAATACTACATCAACTTGATAACTAGAATTTTTTTTCATTCGATATACGATGTTCTGTATCTGTTTAATTCCAGAAAACTAAATGTTTAATTTCTTGCTTTGTATTTACATATGTCTCATTTTCTTTTTGTCCCACCTCTATCAACTAGTAAGATTTCATTTATTTAAGAATTAAATGCATAGCTAATTGTCTTAATATAAGTGCCCATATTAATCTCTAATATTGAATCCACTTTAATATTTAAACAGATTAAAGAGAGAAGACAATCAAAGCAAAAGAAGAGAAAGTCCAAATGAACTCATAAATATCACCTACTTTAAACAATAATCAGGCAAGCTGCCCAACTAAACTTGAGTGAACAATAAGGTGAGCAGTCTACCTGAAATTTGAAACTAAAAACATGCAATTTACTTCCACTTTTTTAGTTCAAGTGGTATCGTTCGAATTTTAAAAGTCAAAACATTAATTAATTTTACTTTGGAATTGGATATGAATTTTTCAAATTTCTTGACATGAAAATTATATATTTGAAAACAATGTAAAAAATATTGTAATTCACAATAATCAATAATTTAAAATATTTGAAAAATATGTGAAAGATTTACGATTAAAGAAAAATTTGTTTGACTATTAAAATTTAAACAGAAACACATAAATTAGGACAAAAGGATTATCGTCTAGACCTCTATGGCTTGGCAGGGGTAGAGTTCCGATTTGCATTCAGTTAATTACTATCAAGTACCATATACATTTTCTAAAAAGGAAAAACACTCCAAAATTTTTATTTAAAAAATTAAACTTTCTTCTTAAATTTGAAATTTAGTCGTTCTCTTCCCATTTCTTCATTACTTTTCTAAAAGTTTATTTTACCTTTATATCATCAATTGTTATTTTTTTATTTCTTTAAAATCAAGATATTTGGTTTTTTATCTATACAATAAATTTCCTGTAAAAAATATTATTTTCATAAAAAAAAAAGAGAAACAATAATCTATAATTATAAACATATTTTGATGCAAGTAATACAAAAAGTAAATGTATATTTTATAATGAATTCTTAAATATTATCTATTTATAGTGTAAGTAACTGATATTTCATTAATGACGATCAAAATTTATTTATCTATATAAATAGTAGACAATTAAAGATATGTTAAACTTAAATATGCATGCTTATGATACATACATACTTTTTTTTTTTTTTGGATATGATACATACATACTTACTTAATACATGTAATATTAAAATAGTAATCATAAAAAATAAAATAGAGCTTGCGACAAACTTAGAAAAAATTATTTTACTTACAATATTAATAAACTTAAGTAAAAATTAATAAATACATAGGTTAAAAATAATTTTTTTATATAATATAAAAAAAACTGATACATATATGAAAGATTGAAATGACAAGAATAAAATAAATACCGTATAGAATAACGATACAAATTTGAAAAAATTACATAAATACACATCTTATTTTACCATAATCTCTAAAATTTCCTGCCATTTATTTTTTTTTTTCAAAAATCTTCTCTCGGATACATCACTCTCCACTCGCTGATACATTCATATCCCTTCTCGAATACATCCCTCTCTGATACATCCCTCCTCTCCCGGATATATCCCTCACCTATGTATCCGGAGGTCTGCTGATGTATTCGAAAGCCCAGATCTAGATGTCCTATCCCACTCTGATACATCCCTTCCCTCTCGGATACATTCTTCACCTATGTATGCAGATATCTGCTAATGTATCCGGAAGTTCAGTGATATATCCAAAATCCATAAAAAAAAATTAAAAAATTGTAATTTAAAAAATAATGTAATTAGCTCTTAACACTATGTGATTTAGGTAAATTATCCTAAAAAAATTATTTAGCTATGTTCAAAATTGAAAGGAAATTTGATTTTTAAAATCAAAATTGAAGTAAATAATTTTCACCCTTTACCAAAATACCGATTGATCAAACGAATAACTTTGACACCTCAAGAGTGTCGAATCTCATAAATTCTAGATAGTTATATATTCGGTTTCTTGATTTCTATCTACATCTCTCATTTTCTTGTTGTCCCAACTACCAATTTTATCAAGAAGTTACATTTCATTAATTCTAGAAATAAATGCATATGTAATTGTCTTATATATAAGTGTGGTGTGTCCATAATCTTTAATTTTAGGTCCACTTGATAAGTATGAGTTTCTATTTATTTTTTTGGAATAATTATATAATTAGATGTATATCCTTATCATATTGGCTAATTCAATTTATGTTTTTAAATAATTATCTATTATCTCAATATTTGTTAATTATAAAGAGAAGTATTAAAAATACCTTTGAACTTGGCATGAATTGTTAGTTTCGTTCTTAAATTATTGATAACCTTTAAAACACGTATCTACTTGACTAATTGAACTTAAATATACCTCTGGTCCGTCACGTGGCATAGCAAGTGGTCTCAAACTCTTTAGCGTGAGATTTTTAATAAGTGTCGAGGGAAGTGTTGAAACCACCCTTAAACTTGACGAGAATTTAGTTGTCTTTCACCCATCTGGCAAGATTAGTGTATATTTAAGTTCAGTTAGTCAAGTAGAGGGGTATTTTTAAGGCTATCAATAGTTTACGAATGAAACTAATAATTCTCGCCAAGTTTAAGGGTGTTTCAATACTTCTCTCTTAATTATATGCCAAATTTGGTGTCAGATACATTGAGAGACTGGTCAAAATATATAATTTGAATTTGCAAATAATTTAGAATCCAATTAATTTGAATTCACACGTAAGATCCATTAGGATTTAGTTTTTTGTAGCTTAGAATTTTAAATAAATATCAAATTAAACCATTTAATCACAACCGTTAATGGTAATTGTATAAGAGAAAATTATCCAAAATTGATAAAGCCACCATCAAATCCTCAACCAAAGCAACAACTTACGAATTTCATTATTTCATTCAATTCAATCAACATCTTTTATATTCACATTTAATTTATCTATCATTATTTACCCAAAAATGGGTATAATTGAATTGGATTTATCATTGGGTCAAATGAACTCATAAATATAGTTGTAGCAAGCTCCCCACCCAAAGTTGAAACTAGACTTACGTGAACAAGAATGATTTTCTTTTAATTTACTATTTATTAAAAAATGAAACAAAAAACTTGCAATTTAACCAAATATTGACCATTGTTAAAGTGTGTGATCATCTCATCTCTGCCTGTTCTGATACTGTCTCATCTAAAAGCTTAAGCTGTTAGAGAGAGCACACTTTTATATTAGTTAATTGTATTCTCAACAACCATATTATATTACTTCCTCTTTCTCAACTTATATATTAGTATTATTGTTTGGATTTCGAGAGTCAAATATTATTACTTTGACTATGAATTATGATGCGGAATCTTAAATATTTTATTTCAAAAATAAAATTTACGTATATTTGGAAACAATGTAAAAAGTACAATAATTCACAATAATTGACAAATTAACATATTAAAAATCCACATAAAAAAAAAGTAATATGAATCTCGAAATTCAAACAGTGTCACATAAATTGAGACGAGGAGTATCGTCTAAGCCTCTATTGTTTGGCAAGGGCAACTTTCACAGGGTAACGTTGAATGCAATCAGCCCAAGGATTTCCATTTGCATTCACTTCATTACTATCAATAACCCTTAGTGATTTCCAAACTGCACTATTACATTTGAAACCTGAACCAAATGCAATTTGCCACACTCTATCTCCTTTCTTCACCCTTCCTTTTGATTCTGTGTAAGCTAACTCGTACCATAGCGAACTACTCGACGTGTTACCAAACCTGTGGAGTGTCATTCTTGATGGCTCCATATGCCAATCACTTAGGCTTAAGTTGTTTTGTATTTCATCTAACACTGCCCTTCCTCCCGCGTGTATGCAGAAATGCTCGAATGCTAGTTTGAAATCCGGTATGTAGGGTTTCACTTTAGCTTTCAAGAGTTTCCTCTTCACCAATGTCATGAAAAACCTGAATCAGATGTGAATCCAGAATTTAAAGTCAGTAGGTTTAGAATGAATTTGATTTCATTATATGCATATATTTTTTGCTATGCATCGAGAAAAAAAGAGTCTAGTTAAACCTAATATAATTAACATGGTATCAAAGTAAACTTTTTAGATGAGATGGTTACATATTTTAACATGATATCAATGGTATCAGAGCAGACTGATTCTCATCAATTATCATGTGGATGATCAATTAGAAAGAATAGGGCCCCATGTAATAAATAACATGTTAGAATAGTAAATATATGAAGAGTTTAAACTTTTAGATAAGAGTATGACGAACTCTGACCTGAATTGTTCAGTAAGAGGTAACACGGATGGCCCTAGGGTGGTGATGTTCGTTTTGAGAGCATCACCAGCTACGGCCATAAGTTCACGAGCTAGTGACACCCCTACGACACCCTTATCATCTTCTCTTTGGTACACACAATTGTAGCTATTGTCATCTGCTCCTTTATGGGTTCGAACCGTGTGAACCAGCTCATATTTAGACCGGGTTCGATCTTTCGACTTGTTAGACAAAAGCATGGCTGCTCCTCCCATACGAAATATACAATTGCATAACAACATTGATCTATCATTTCCAAAATACCAATTTAATGTAATGTTTTCCATGCTAACTACCACAGCATATGAATTTTGATTTGCTTTTAATAGTTGTTTGGCTAAATCAATTGAAATTAATCCAGCACTACATCCCATTCCACCTAAATTATAACTTTTGATGTCAGTTTTGAGCTTGTAATGATTGACAATCATTGACGAAAGCGATGGCGTTGGATTAAACAAACTACAATTCACTATAAGAATTCCAATTTCCTCTGGCTTGATTTGTGTTTTACTAAATAATGAATCCAATGCACCAAACATAACCGCCTCCGCCTCAGCACGTGCCTCTTTCATGTTGAGGTTTGGTGGGATGGATGTGATTCCTTTAGGCAAATATGTCTCGTCACCTAAACCAGAACGATGAGATATCTTTTTTTGAAATACTATAGTTTCGTCTTCAAACGCACCATTTCCTTCTGTCATATTCAAGAACGAATCGACAGATATTTTTCGTTCATCTTCGGGTTTGTAACATGCAAAATCAACCAAATAAACCGGTCTAGGTTTTTTTACATAATACATCCCTAGTACAAAAAATAGCACTATCAAACCGGTTAGACCGGTTGAAGTGTTAATTATAAGTAAACTTGGATCACTTGTCAATGTATCATAAAACCGGTCTAATTTTAGACCGGTTAATAGTTGAATAAGAGTGAAGGTAACTATAGGAAAAATTGTAGCCAAAAGAAGAAGTGTGAGAGGGTTACAAGAATAACCATAACCAAGTTTGACATATTTGAGCTTAACAGATTGTAAAAAATCCGGCAATTTTTGCCGGATTTTAATAACAACTGAAGATGAATCTTTGAAATTCATCTCAGCTGTTAGTCTCTCTTTTTCCATGTCTATACTTTCATTTGCCATTTTCTACAAAAATAAAAATATATGAAATTAAAGAGAGTTGAAGAAGAAGCAAAGAATAGTGTATATAAGAAGTTGAACCTTCAATAATTTTGATGTGGTTTGTTTTGTTGTGTGTGGGTGTAACCTTACATATATATAATGGATACAAGAAAGATATATAGATAGATACAATAGGTTATTTACTAGGAAGCATTGTTTTTGTATGTAATATTGTTTACATAAGGGGTAGGGGGTGGGGGTGGGGTTAGGAATGAGTTGTTCCAATAGAGGATAGATAGCTCACCTACCATAAGGAAAAGAGTACTGATAGAAATTATTGTCAAAAAATGTGCCAAGTAGCAATGAGAATAATAATATACTCTCTCTGCTCTATTTGGTATGATACTGTTTGACTTAACATGTTATTTAAAAAGAAATAAAGAACGGTTTTCAAAATTTATAGTCTAAAATAATCTTTAGATTTTTTTGTGACTATAAATTTTATATTTATTTATTATAATAAATGATATTCCTATTTTTATTAGAAAAAAAATGCGACATAAAATGGGACGGACGAAATAGTAACTATCAATGTTATAAGGTTAATTGACCAAGAGGGCAAATAATGAACATGTGAGAAAAGGGGATTTCGTCCAAGCAATCATATTATGACTAAATCTTAAAGAGTCCCCTCTACTTTATGTCATTATCAATAACATGCAAAAGGAACAGCTAATGTGTTTCCCACTTTATATTCATATTGACTATAATACTTTTTTTTTTACAAAAATAGTACTTTTTTAAATTTATATTTACATGTTTTTTATTTATTTTGTATTCCAATTAGGAAATAGAAATTAATATAAGTAATTTATCATGATACTGATTATATTAGTTGGAGTTTTCACTAAAAAGATTCAAAATATTATATTTTCTTGATATGCTAAAAGTAACAAGTAAAAGTGAAAAAACTATTTTCGAAATAGTGAACAAATAAAAGAGAATGGAAAAAGTATTAGTCATATTAATTATACTTTGAAAAATATAAATTTGATTACTAGTAATACTTTATGTACAATTATTTAATGATAAAAATAATTTTGAAAGAAAATGATAAATTTTACTTAATTTAAAATTTTATTTTTAATATAAGAAATAAAATAAAATAAAATGGAGGGAGTATACTTACACATTACACCACATGCCATATTTTGTGCATTCATTCGTCAGTAATATAAACGTTTATTTATATTATTAGATCAAATTAATAGAAAACAATTGATAATTTACATGTCAAATCCAATAACATGATAGAGTAACATTTACAATAATCATTTAAAATTAATACATTGATAACGTAATAAGAATTTCAATTGCATTTAATCAAAGGTCCGTACGTTTATTATAGAGGTATTGTTTGGTTTGCGTCTATTCGAACTTAGTAATTTTAATACAAATTTTGAATATATCGTAAGAAATTTTTTGTTTTTGTATAAATTATTAATATAGAACCTAATAACTTTTATAAAAAAATTAAAATTTTGAATTCATAAATTTTAAATTCTGATCGCCTCTAGATACATAGGCTTTGTACAAGGTACACTTCGAGATCTCTCGAGAGATATAACATGAAAAAGGCCGGTGGTTATAGGTGACTTACCATCAAGAAACTATTAAAAAGCATAGGGTAGGTAAGAATATAGATACCAAACTTATCATAAAAAAACACCCATAATCCTAACATTTTTAGAAAGAATTGATGATATTCTAAAATTTATAACACAAATGAGAATTTGGTGAACAATATTCCTATTTTGGGACTTTGGTGTGTTTGGTAAAATGTATAACAATAATGGTAAATATGATATATAATAATGTTGATACTTACTTAATACTTATGTTAATGAGATTATTTCTAATGCAGTGCTAGATTTGGTGTATTAAATATAATATACATTGCATAGTTTCTATTTTTTTAAAATTTATTTATAAAAATTTCCTTTACAAATACGGTGAAAATTAAAGGTTGTAAAAAAGTTTTTGAAAGATAATTATATCTTTAATCATACTAATACAAACATTAAAACTACTTATGTTATTAATACTATAATATCAAATAGAATAGATAAATTAATAATTATATTAGTTATACATAAAAAAAAACACGTGCCATATATATGTTGCCTTGTGTGTTACTTGACTTTATTTTATGTTCACGAGTATTATTACCTAGTGTGTGCAATTGCTTGTAATATTTATTAGCAATATTTATACTTAGAATTCGAATATTGAGTGCAATGAGGGCAAGAGTTAGCTACTCATTTATTACTATGTGCATTTTCTTATTGATTGATGCTACCTACATATGTAATTAGCTAAAGTCGAAGAAATGTAGCTAGTGTTTGATCATAGATTTATAAATAGTTTTGAAAAATTATATTTGAGTGAAGTTTGGATGGAGGTTTCAAATGTATTTGGTCATATTTTCTGCAAATATGTTTCACTTTTTTTTTTTTGAAATATATGAAATATGACTTATACCTCAATCCTTATAAGTTCTAAAAATTATAAAAAAATATTTATAAATTTAGCAGAAAATTATCAGTTTCATAATAACTAGACAATAAATTATCTTAAAATAATACACGACATATTAATAAAATTATTAATAACACCCTTAGCTACTAAAATTTGTCAAATTACAATTAGCTACTAAAATTTGTCAAATTACAATTAATTTCGAAGATTCATATATGAAATAAATCAATAATAACAATAGGAGTAACTAATATATTGTATCTTCACAACGAGAATGCATTTTCAGACCAGATGACTAAAAAGAAACTACTAAATAATTACATTTTTCTCATTGAAATTTTTCACTAAAAATGTTTAGTAGCTATTCTCTTAGATATTGTGATTGAATTGGAGAGAAAAAAATAGTATTGTTGTCACACGAAAAAAAATAGAATATATTTTTGTATGGAGAATTTATTTTCCACAATGCATCTTTCAGTGGACTAATTTAGTGAAAAATGAAGAAAAAATAATAATATTTTACACAAATTTTCATTAATTCACGATGGATTTTTTTATATTATTTTCTAGCAGTGAAGATAGATACTCCCTGTCTCTATTTACTTGTCCATTTTTTAATTGACACACCTATTAAAAAAATAACAATTGACCTAGTGAGTTTACTATTTACCCCTATTAATTAATAGGATTGAAAAATCAATTTACTCATTAAAGAGGTTCTATATTTTTCATAAACATTAATTCTTTGAATAAATTGAAGGTATAATAGATAAAAAAGATGGAAAAATCCTTTTGGCCAGAATGGTATTTTACCTATGTTATTTTACCTTTTTGAACATTTTTACCCTTTAAACTTTTATACCTTTTATTTAAAAAAAATGGAAAAAAGATCAGTTTATTTTAAAATAAAAAAGATATTATAGATTTTTAAAATTTCTGGCCAAATTCTTGCCAAAAATGACAAGTAAAAGAGTTAAAATTAGACAAAGTAAAAAAGGACGTAGAAGTTAGTAAGGGTCATAAATGAATGATTTTTAAAATTAAAATATATGAGTTTGGGTAAATTTTAAAGTTAAAAAGAAATCAATAGGTATACTTTGCTAAAAAAACAAATTTTTTACCAAATTTTGGAATTTGATTTCCAAAAAACTAAATAAATTTTATCAATTTTTTTTTTTTTTTTTAAATACTTTCAAAATTAATGAACAAACGGGTTAATTAGTTATTTTACACAATTTTCTAAAATTGTTTTGCCACACAGAGGGAGTCCACTCGGGTTGAAGATATTTTTTTCGTAAATATGGAATTTTTAAATTGACTTGATATAAGAAAACGGTACTCCCTTCATTTAAAAAAATATGTGTTATTTTAATAACAATATTATATTAAAATAGTGTTATTTTAGAAATTCAAGATAAAAATTATATATTTTTCAAAGTGTTTAATTCTCAAAAAATATTTACTTAAATAGAAACAAGTTAGTAAAACGACAAATTGTATTTATTACTCACTCCGTTTTAAAATAAATGATGTTCCATATAATTAATAAGATAATCTTGATATTCTTTCAATTTTATCTTTATATAAATTAAGAGAATTTTACATAACCAAAAAAATAGTAAAAAAAAATATGAAAATTTAATTGAGTCTCTTAATTTCATACGTGTCATATTAAGAGCATCTTAGGATCAGTCGGTCAATTGATGGATTTGCTCTTCTGCTTTAATTTTTTTTATTTATATTTAGTGTATTCTTCATTCTAATTTATTTATCTTACTTAAATTTTTAGTATATTACGTATTTAAAATTATGAAAAAAATAGTATTATAAATCACAATTTTTTGAAAATTTGGTTAACTCTTGAAATTTCACATATGCCACATAAATCGGGACATATAGATAACATATATTATTTGAAAATTACTTAAAAAGTATTATAAATCATAATAATTAATAACTTAAAATATTTTTTAAAAATATATTAAAACTTTGGTTGACTCTCAAATTTTCACCCGTGCCACATAAATTGAGATAGAGATAATAACATATATTATTTCAAAAATTACACTAAAAGTACTATAAATCACAATACTTAACAACTTAATTTTTTTCAAAATCATACAAAACATTTGAGAACTCTCCTAATATCATACATACCATATAAATTGAGATGAATAACGTAACAAATATTGAGTCCGTGCTTACACACAATTTTACTAAAATAACATATATATTTTGAAGCGGATCAGAGCATAGTACTACAAATAAAGTTGACTAAGACGTAACACCAATATTAAAGTTGTTATTCAAAGTTATTATGAGGACATTATATTATGGGTCAGTTACTATGATTTTCACTTCTTAATAGCTTTGGCTCCACATATATATTTTCTATCTTTAATTTATCTTTTTTTTTTTTTTGGGAAAACAAAAGTCACCACGTCTACAACACGTTAGGTTGTTACTCCCATTAAATATGAGTCCCAAGTCATAATGTTTTTTTTCTCATTCGATTTTCGATATTTATATGAAAGTCTAAATAGATTTTTGATTGAAAATAGAAAAATACTTACTGCTTTATCACAAACTTTGTTGATCCAAGTCGTATAACTATACCTTCATTCATCATTATTAGTGGCATAGGCAAAAGTGTTCGTAAATAATATTAGTTATCATTGCAATCCATCTAGTAAATGAGTTTATTGGTACCGGAATGATTAAAATGTTTTATTTACTTTTTCCGTCTTATAGTATTTGACTTTTATTAATTTGACATGTAAAAAAAAATTAATTAGAGGTATATCTTAGTTATTAGTGATTCTTTGAAACACTACATTTGACTTTCATGTTTTATATAGTTATTTAATACTAAGAGTAATAAGTAAAAAAAAAATTAAGTAGAGGTATATCTTGTTAAACTAACCATATTAGTTATTAGTGATTCTTTGAAACACTACATTTGACTTTCATGTTTTATATAGTTATTTAATACTAAGAGTAATATGAGAAAAAAAAAATGTAATAAACCTTTCTTGATTTGTTATAATAGACAAATAAAATTAAATGTCTATTTTTAGTATAGAGGCCAAGTAAAATAAAATAAAAAGAATATACTCCCTCATTCTTTTTTTAGTTGTTATGTTGCGCTTTATGAAATTCAATTTGACTAATTTTCATAATTAAATTAGATTATATTAATTCGATATTTTTAAACTAAAAATTTAGATATTCAAAAACTATACGAAAAATATTATAAATTGCTATTTTTTGCATATCAATATGATGAAAAAAATACATGGTAAAATGTTAGTGTTTGCAACAAATTTTAAAGTGACAGAAAAATAAATTACAGTCACAAAAAAATATGAAGAAACATAATATTTTATTCATCAAGATTGCGGATACAACTCTGTTCCTCCCTTGATTCTACTCTCCTAAGATTTATCCATGATTCGAGGGCCGTTAGTGGCGTATTTCTCGAACTAGGATGATTTAGATTTGACCTCTATATGAATATTCCATCAACTTATGAAATATTCGAGATCTTGATCTTTCAAACTACCCAAGAGTTTATGGGATATTTTGAGATTCGATCTCTTTATGAATATTCCATGAATTTGTGATGGAATTTTCGAGATGTTGATCTCTTTATGAATATTCCATGAATTTGTGGTGGAATTTTCGAGATCTTGATCTTTAAAAATACTCAAGAGTTTATGGGATATTTTGAGATGCCTTTTACGGGAACTTAGTACCCTTTATATAGGCATAAACTAGGGTTTAAGGTTACGTAGCCTCCAAGAATTCTAATTGAAACTGAACACATCTTCTAGAGTCCCCATTTCGAGTTGAATACGTCTTGTAGAATCCCACAAAATTCAATGTCTACAGTTAGTCAAAGTTCTTATCGTTTAACTCTATAAAGGGAAACCATGACAACTAAAAGAGGACGGAGGGAGTATTTCCAATTACTTCTTCTGTCCAACAATAGTTATCCACTATTGACTTGACACAGGGATTAGAAACAATAAATAATAGGTTTAATTTTACCAAGTCACCCTTAAACATCGAAAAAATGAATAGTATCTAATAACAAAGGTAACATAGACACAACATTATTCATTAGTTTTACAAACTGAACAAATATTGTTGGACATCCTCAAAATAATATAATGGACAAATAAAAATAGACAAAAAAAGTAATGTATACACATATAAAGAAATTGTTCGTGAACCAAGCGTTAGATGACACTATGGTTGAGCGTAAGTGATTGATTCATCTGAATTCAGTAACGTTAATTTAAATTCGGCGAATATATTCATTAAAATACCTAAATTGGTACCTGATTTAGTCAAAGGGATAGGCAAACAACACACGTGTTTTTAGCTGGAAACAGATGCCAATTGCCATTAATAAAATACAACTGCCAACATTCATCAGTTAGCATGCAACTGTTTCCTAAAAGTAAAGAAGAATTAATGAAGGGGAGTTTGGGTCCTTTTAATTAATGTATTATTGGAAAAAAAGAGTCATGTTTAATACCTCCTCCCAGAATATTATTAACTAATAAAATTGTGTTCTTTCTAATAACTTAAACTTTTAGACGAGATTTCAAACACTTTAACATAGTATGATTATATTAGTATCAAAGCAGACAAAGATCCTGAGATCGAATCTCATGGTCATTCAAATTAAAAAGAATTTCCACATGTTTGACCTATGAAAAAAGAATCAGGTCCTAGGATCGAATCTCATGGCCATCCAAATTAAAAAAAAATTCGACGTGCTTGGCGTATGAAAAAAAAATCAGACTCACATGTGAGGGGAGTGTTGAGAATATCATTAACTAATAATATAAGAAGAATAGTTTTAATACACTATATTTATGTATCTTATTTATTACTATCAAAATTAATAATGAAGGATTTTTTATTTTTTTTGAAACTTAACAATATACATACTTCCAAAAAGAACTAATCTAAGGGTAAAAGGGGGGAAATTAAATTAATTCTATTTTGATTTATAAATTAATAAGTAATTTATGACAAATATTTTTAATAATTTGAACAAGTAATATAAAATAGAGTGGGTACATTAATTAGACGGTTCAGTGATACATTTAAAATTCATAGTTTAATTTATTTTTTGTAGATTAGACAGTTTTCTTTTGACAACTTATATAAAAGAGTGTTATTAAGTTCCATGTGTGGCTTATTTCAACATGTCTAGAAGTTGTTTAAATTAAGCTTTTTAAGAGTAATGATCTTAAATGATCACTCTAGATTAGGCTGTACCAAAAGTATGTCAAATAGATTAAATATATAGAGGATAATAATTTGGTGGCTGAATGGGTGGGGTGGGGTGGGTATTTGATCCGTTTAAAAGTTATTTAGACTGAAATAAATTAAAAAGTGGATCATAGTTTAAGTTGTTCTATTCTCACTGAATTTTATATTTTGTTTGTTTCTTATAATTTGGTTAATTACCTAAAATTGTATTTGTTTATTATTGTTGTATCTAACAAATCAAGATAAAAAATATTTTAACAAGGCGTTTTAAAGATCAATTTGGGCTGATATATCATCTCAATTTTTAGATGAATGAATTGGACAAATTAAAAAGGGGCGAGTCAATAAATGAACGGAATTACAAAATGAGTAAATTATATATACTGTAAATGAATTACATAATCACTTACGCCCCCGGGGGGGGGGGGGGGGGGGGGGGGGGGGGG